>JBBPRM010000131.1:0-27641 GCA_038092995.1 Xerocomus minutiporus | reverse complement strand
GTAAAGGTCTATGGTGATGAGGTGGTGGGTTGTGCGAGAAGAGCGACGGGACATACTTACTTGTGATGACCTCACATCAATCGGATGAACGACAAGCGACAAAGTTGAAGCGTTCATGATGTCACTTGCCGCGGATCTACCTGGTTACTGAAAATGGATAGGGTGGTGCAGGATACGTGGTCGATTTTTGGAATTGAACCAGAGATCGTCCTAGTATGCGACAGAACGGTGTATGACTGAAACGTGGCTATAGCGTAAATGTTCGATTCCACCACTTCTGCTTCTGTGACAAAAAGGTTCGTCGAACAAAGTTGTTGGCGGCCAAGCCAGGATGCTCCCTATTTCAGGCAACGGTGTTCAGTATACGGACTACAACAAGTCGTTTAATCCTCTTGGTTGGTTGGCTATAGAATGGTACGTACGTCTGTGCTGATTCGTTTGAAAGCACGTGGCCAGTATCTGGTCCGTGCATGTCGGAGTGGAAGTAAGACGTATTAGGAAATGTTACAAGGAACGTTCATTTTTGTGATGCCCATGTCATGTCGTCGGTAACGAGTGGTGCGTACTGGCGAGATAAAACTGCATTGGTGCTGATATTTAGACAAGAACATTCCCAGCTTATTGAAATCGACGCTGGCCACCACGTAAATGCAGTAGCGTTTACACCAAACGGCGAATATCTCGTCAGTGGTGGGGATGGCGCTGTTCAAGTGTGGCAAGTGAAAGATGGCAAACAGGTAGCGACGATACGAGTGGAAGATGACAGTGTCTACTGTGTTGCCGTCTCCAAGGATGGCGCGTGGATCGCGGCAGGGTCACTCAACGGCCAAGTGTTGGTTTGGGACGCGGCAACCTACGAACTCATCTTGGCGCACGAGGCCGTAAAGAAATGTGCCATCGCCGACGTCGATTTCTCCCCGGACTCGACTCGACTCGTCACTGCCTCCTGTGACGGAACGATCATATGGGACATCCTAGCGCGCCGACGTGTGCGAACAATCGGCCTCGACGGCTGGTCGGTCGCAGCTAAATACTCTCCGCAAGGAGATCGAATCGCGACAGCTACCGAAAAATATGTTCGAGTCTTTGACGGCGATGGTCAGCGCCTACTCACTGAAATCGAAGTGGGAGTCGTCCCATGGCCCTGTGGTCTCCTCTGGTTCGATAACCACCTCTTTGTCGTCACCAACCACAACAAAATCAAGCGAATCGTTGCATCCACCGAGCCAACCATCTCGGAGTGGCCAGTTCCTCATACCAACACCAATTCATGCATCGCCCTGCCGCGACATGGGAAATTCATAGCATACTCTTCCAGGAACAGCATCACGTTCTGGAGTACCTCGAGACACACCCAGCTCAATCACATCCCACAGTATAACTACATATATTCAATCGCGTTCTCACCAGATGACCAGCTTCTTGCAATTGCTGGAGAGAAAAGAAAAATCGTCATAAAAAAACTATCTCTTGTCACGGTACGCCTCGTGTCCAATCACATTTTTATATATGAGCAAATCATCCTCTTTCTTTTCCACACCTCGCATTTCAGGATCCAGAAATCCCTATCGACGATGCTGCGCTCGATTCATGGAAACACGGTCAACTTGCAAATGCAGAAGTATTACTGACTGCGGCAATTTCCACGTCCCGGAATACAGCTCATCATGTACTCGCTAGTCGAGCTCTCGTACGGGCACGCTTGCAACAGTGGGACGCAGCGATTGAAGACGCTGAAGAGGTGCTTGTTGCTCTGCTTTCACATGCATAGACACTGACATCATTACACAAGTCCGTCAAAATTCAGCCATCCGTCGTTGGCTACATTGCAAAGTGTGTGGCGCTTGTCGGCAAGGGGAAAATGCTCGAGGGATATCGAGCGTGCGACGTTGCATTCGAGTACTTCCATTCTACTCACGTCACGATTCTTCTCCTCGTCAAGGTGTGTATTTCGTGTGTTCGGACTTGGTTGCCCTTCATATCCTTGTTTGATCTAGGCTGTGGTTACATTCTTGGCTGGAGAACACGACGATGCGATGTCACGTATAGACGACCTCATCACTGCAAAGTTCTTTAACCCAACACTATACGTAGTCAAGGCACGTTATGACGTGCTATCATACGGCAGCGTCGCCTCTGATATTGCTCATAGGCATATATGTACTTTTTCCTTGGGAACATGCATATGGAAAGCGGTGACTACGAGCATGCGATACAGTCGCTTGAACACGCTCAAACTACATTGGGCGACCACACACAGCAACCACCCTTACTAATTTCATTGGTAGATCTCTTCTACCTGACAACTTGCTGAAATAAACCGCCATCTTTGACAGGTTTCCGGATGGAAGTTTGACGATCTTGTGAACACGATTCGACAGCGTTTTTGCGAGGCCCTCTTTGCAGCAGGTCGCACGAAGCAGGCTGGCGAATCTGTACTAGTTATGATGGATCGGGAGGTCAGTATGACCGAGCCCACCAAAATGTGGGTTTCCGGTGAGTTCTTGTTTCACCCATTTTTCCGCCATATATTAAAATTGCTCTAGACTTCATGCAACAATGTCTTTCTACACCGGAGAGCAGGGGTGATCCAACTGTGGTTAACCACAACAATGTGCCCACCCCTCAGGAGATTTCCCACGTATCACACCCTACGCCACTTTTAAGAGAGTGGGCACGATTGAGACTGATGACTGGCTCGTGGAAAGATGCCTTGGCCGCCACTGCAGGTGTGAGTAATATTCAGCATCTATCGTTTTTCCTGACGACTTCTCGGCCCGCAGTTTGTACTTCCAAGATCCGTAATATATCAGGTTTTATGTGAGCATTTGGAAATGACGAACCATGTAGTGGACGCAGTTGCGTGTTTCCACCGAACGTATAGCGAACTGGCACAGGAAATATATAGTGACCAAGCAAATTGGACTCGGGGTGAGTGATCATATCCACAATAGGCGACATCTACGTGACTACCCTCAATCAGACTTTCAATCTCGATGTCGCAAGAGACTAGAGGTCCTTGGGGATACTACAATGAATGTCAGGCAATACGACGAAGCCGTCTCGCAGTATACGGTTGCACTGTCGCTAAGAACAACTGGCCTGCAAGACCTTCTTGCTAAGCGAAGCAAGGCGCATGCGAGAAACGGCGTGTGGGAGGATGCCTTAAATGACGCAAATGAAGTAGGGTTGTTTTCAACTTGTTCAGGATTGTATGTGCTAATGATGACTGATCAGGTGATCAGGCTCGATCCGTCCTCTCCACTGGGCTACGAGAGGAAGCACGAAGCTTTACGAGGTGCGGGATATTATGAAGATGCCATAGACTCATTCGAGACGATGCTCTCGAAGATGTCAGAATCATCTGATCCAGCGATTCGTGGTGAGGGTATTCACATCGTACTGATATCTATTGACAACCTTCTGTAGAGCAATCTCTCCGATATGTCAGGCCAGCGCAGACGAAAGAAACCATTCGTATAACCATCGAGAACACTGTTCGTGATTTGCCATTAGTGCTCATCAACATCGCTTCTGGTCGTCTCTGCAACAAATCGGAGCAGGCTGCTGTATTTGAATCGACCCCAGCGTTCATGGAGCTAATCTCGTCCATGACCACACACATCGACCACGCCCGTATCGAAAAAGAAGTCGGGGAATTTTACCGTTATGCTACGTTTTCGCACAAGTGGGAAGAAAATGAACCTCTATTTGAAAAGATCATGAAAACTGTGGTACATGATCTCGAGGAGTCTCCCACTCACGACAAGCTGCAAATGTTCTGCAAGATCGTACAAGAGATAGGATTCAATTGGGCATGGAGCGATACATGCTGCATCAATAAGGCAGATCATTTCGTACTCCAAGAAGCACTTGTTAGCATGTTCAAGTGGTACGAAGGCTCTGCGATGACGATCATCTTCCTCCGTAGGGTTCACCGACTGGCGCTGCGTGGTGCTCTGATGGGGAGCATATGGAACATGCGTGCGTGGACGTTGCAGGAATATCATGCCTCGAAGGTGGTCCAGTTTTACACCGAGGATTGGACACCTTACTTGGGTCTCGATATTTACAATCACAAGGCATCGCCCGAGATCATCTCGGAGATGGAGGAGGCAACGGGTATTTCCGCACAAGCATTGGTGGAACTCCGCCCAGGTTTGGATGACATTCGCGAAAAGCTTCGTTTGGCCTCTACACGGCAAACAACGCGGGTCGAGGATGCAGCCTATTCCTTACTTGGAATATTCTCCGTTTCTCTTCCAATCGTATATGGAGAGGGAGACAAGGCACTTGGTCGACTTTTGGCGCAGCTGTTGATGAGCTCGGGCGACACGAGTATCCTAGCGTGGACGGGGAGATCCGGCAGCTTCAACAGCTGCCTTCCAGCCAGTATTACTGTGTTTAGCCAGCTTCCGACCTCACACATTCCATCCGTCATCACCGCTGGAACAGAATCGATCGCTGCTGAATTGCGTACCTCCGCACTCAACCTCGCCTTGGTCACAGAGTTATATGACCGACTCCATGGACTTCCTGTACCGTCAGTTGCAGGAAAACGGGTCAAGCTTCCATGCATCGCTTTTAAACTTGGACGCGTATCATTCTCCTCTCAAAACGGGTCCGAACGCGGCTTCCGTGCTCAGACGAACGCACTCGGCGTTGTGAGAATTAGGACCGAGGAAGATCTCTCTCAATTTAGTTCTTTATACCTCATTCACCCTTGGATCGATTTTCTACTCGACAGACAACCCCTCGGAAGCATAACAAAGACCATACCTGCGGATGATGTAGAAGATCAGATCTCTGTGCGAGGCGAATTGCCATCCTTGCCCGATCTTTCCAATGCCACATCGCCAGCACTACAGACACGAGCGGCACGACTTATTGGTCGCATTGGACGAACGTTGAGCGGACGACCTACCACATCTACTCCAGACGCCGCCTCGCTTGAGCCTCCTTCGACTATGTCGCCAATGGAGAAGCAGACACGTATCTACCAATTTATCGCTCGACTAAGGCAACCTTTTGGTGCACTCTTGCTCACGCCCAACCGCCAAAACGTAGAGGAATACAGGAGGGTCGCTGCAGAAAGTTTAATCACTGTCCAAGTAGAAGAGATCACGTCGGCGATCTTGGAGAAGCTGATACACGGTGTACGGATGTTGGACGTGCTTTAATGGTTTCGAGATGTACTCTCTTCATACCTGGTCACATAAAGATGCTGTCAAATATGCTCCTGCGTTTCTTAGTGTGGGTGCCATCGATAAAGCGCAAGGGTCCCGACTCCCAATCCTGCGTGCTGGGATTGCTTTGGAGTGATATAATGCTGGATGCGAAAAATCTGTCGAAAAGAGCGGTGGTGCCGTGTTGAGTGTGTTTTATAGAGACGACGTTCGAGGAGAGTATGAATGTCCATTCTTCTGTGCTAGGTGAATTACCATCCTTCCATGGCCCTTCCAAAATTACATCGACAGCCCTGCAAACACGAACGGCACGACTCGTGTCCCGCATTGGACGACCATTTAGCAAATGGGCCACCCCGAATGCTACATCACCCCCCTTGTCTTCAACTGTGTCACCGGTGGGAAAACGGACGCATGTTCTCCAATTTATCGCTCGACTGAAACAACCGTTTGGCGCGCTCTTACTCACGCCGACTCGCCGCAACGTGGACGAATACAGGAGGGTCTCCGCAGAGAGTTTGATCACTGTCCAAGTAGAAGAGATCACGCCGGCGGTATTGGAGAAGCTTGTACACGGTGTACGGATGTTGGACGTGCTTTAATGGTTCACGAGATGCATTCTCTTCATTCCTTCTGCCATCGTTTCAGAACGTTCTGATCACCGCTTTGACAAGTGCCATGTAAAGTAATTAGGTTAGCCATAATATGCTTCCGTATCCTGCTGGTGTCGGTAGAGTGAAAAGGTCTAATCCTGCGTACTGGGATTGCTTTTGATATAAGGATTCGGAGGTGAACTGGTGAACTGGTATTGGAGGATTAGTACAGGCCCATAGACATAGAGATTTTCTGTAGGTTAGAGATCAGTTGGCCGTCATGCCACCGTAGTACGGGGGAACGGTCATGAGCGCATTGAATTGGTACCAGTAGCTGGTGTCACTACCCTCTTTTACACATAGCGACTGGATGCTACACGGAGAAATGACCGTCCACCAACAATCCCCCCCTGGCCAGTACGTGAGTAGAGGTCCCTGCTCGTGGTCCTAGCAGTCGTGAGCGAGGAAGCGCCGAAAACACGAGGTATCACCTATATCAAGGAAGCTCAACGTGTATGCGTCGCGACGGACCGCAGTTGACTCCTTCCTTCCTTGCTGTCGATGCCCGCTGTGTCGTCGACAATGAGTGGTACGTTCTGAAAAGAAAAGGCTGCGTTGGTGCTAAACGTTACTGCACAAGAATATTCGCCGCTTATTAAAATCAATGTTGGCTGCAAGATAAAAGCGATGACATTTACAGCGGACGGCGAGTATCTCATCGGTGGGGGGAGTGAAGACGTTCGTGTGTGGCGAGTGCGAGATGGCAGGCAAATAGCAACCATGTCAGAGGCGCGGGGAATCTACTGTCTCTCCGTCTCAAAGGATGGCCGATGGATTGCTGCGGGAACAGGCCAGGGCGGTTTGTTTGTTTGGGACGCAAAAACATACGAACAGGTCTCTTTCCACGCACAGCTTCCCCACAACGTCTCGGGAGTTGATTTCTCCCCCGACTCGACTCGACTCGTCACCGCGACGGAGAAATACTCAGCTACCATTTGGGACATTGCGACTCGCCGAGAAGTACGAACGCTCCACCACAAGGGTTGGGTGATCACTGCGAAATACTCGCCGGAAGGCGATCGAATTGCGACAGCCATCTTTCAAAAATCCATTCTGATTTGGGACAGCAACGATGGTCACTTGCTTGTCAACATCCCGTTGCAAGTGATTCCCAACTATGACACTGGTTTCCTCTGGTTCAGCAACAAGCTTCTTGTCGTCTCCGGAAGCAAAATCAAGCAAATCGATGCATATACTGGGTCTACGGTCTCGGAATGGCCGGTTTTTATTTCAGAACACCCCTCGTGCATTTCCCTGCCGCAGCATGAGGCATTCGTCGCGTATAGCACATCCCACGCTGTCAGGTTTTGGGACACGTCGACGCGCACACAACTGGATCCCGTTCAATGCCCTGAGGGCATACAGTCGATTACGCTGTCTCCAGATGGACGGCTTCTTGCATTTGCTGCTCGAGACCAGAAAATCACTGTTAAACGTTTATCTCGCATCACTGTGAGCTTCGTGGATTGTTCGACTTTGGCGTATCTGAATTGGGACTTCTCCAGGAACCGGAGATTGATATCGATGGCGCTGCGCTCGATGCTTGGAAGTGTGACCGACTCACAGAAGCAGACACATTACTGACTGCGGCAGTCCAGACGTCGCAGAATACGGCCCATCATGTACTCGCTAGTCGAGCTCTCGTACGAGCACGCTTGCGACAGTGGGATGAAGCAGTCGTGGATGCCGAAGAGGTGTGTATTACTCTCAGGGTCTCACTTACATAGACACTGATGTCATTTTGCACCAAGTCCATCAACGTTCAGCCGTCCGTCATTGGCTACATTGCCCAGTGTGTGGCCCTTGTTGGTAATGGAAAACCCCATGAGGGGTATCGAGCGTGTGACATTGCTTTTGAGCACTTTCACTCGACTCACGTTAGTGTTCTCCTTCTCATCAAGGCACGTATTCCGCGCAGCGAAATTTCATATAATCCAACTTTTTCTTTGGCTTAGGCTGTTGTCCTATTCATGGCGGGAGAGACTGACGATGCAATATCACGGATTGATAATCTCATCGCAGCCGTTCAGTTCAACTCGATATTCTGTGTAGTCCAGGCACGTGCATGATGTGTTCTCATATTGTAACATTGCACTTACGTTTCAACTAGGCATATATGTATTTTTGTCTTGGAAACTCGCATATGGAGAGCCGTGACTACGAGTTTGCGATACAGTCGTTCGAACACGCACAAAGTATCTTAGGTGACCGTACAAACCAGCCACCTTTGGTGGTTTCATTGGTAAACTTTCTCCTACCTAGCAACCCACTGAAGTGAGACGCCATCCTTCGCAGATTTCCGGATGGAAGTTTGATGATCTTGCAATCACGATTCAACAGCGTCGTTGTGAGGCCCTTTATGCAGCGAGTCTCACGAAGGAAGCGGGCGAGTCTCTATTGAGGATTATGAACCCTGTGGGTGGGGGTGACTACGTGAACGGAGCCATCACCACGTGGCTCACCGGTGAGCTCTGGTTGCACCTATTCCTTGCCACGCATTCAACTCTTGCCGCAGATTTTATGCAACGATGTCTCTCTACTCCCGAAAGTGGCGACAATGTACCAGACCCTTCTCCAACGCCGTTGTTGAGAGCATGGGCGAAATTTAAGCTGACAACCGGCTCATGGAAAGACGCCATGATTGCTGCCGCCGATGTGAGCATCCTTGTGTTAGCATCCCTCCTGCGCCTGACACCCTGTTGGTCGAAAGTTCGTGCCTTCAAGATCTATAATTTATTGGGCCATTTGTGAACGTCTGGAATCCATGGACCGCATAATGGACGCGGTTGAGTGTTTCCGCCAAATGGGCAGTGAATCGGAACAGAGGACCGAAGATGAGCAGTCAACTTGGATGTCTGGTGAGCGATTGTTCATAATATATAAATACTAATCATTGTCTAATGGCCCACCATCAGAATTTAAATATCGATGTTGCCAGAGACTGGAGGAGCTCGGAGATACCAACGTGAATGCTCGGCGGTATGACGAAGCTATCTCCCACTATACAGTCGCACTATCGCTGGTTTCTGCTTCCCCTCAAGTTCTGTTTGTCAAACGAAGTAGAGCACATACGGGGAGGGGCGATTGGGAGGATGCGCTAAGTGATGCAAATAAAGTATTTTCTTCTTGTCACATTCAAGTCGTCCGTGCTGATGCTGACTACTCAGGCGATCGAGCTTGACCCATCGTCTCCATCTGGTTATGAGAGGAAACATAAAGCTCTACGTGGTGCAGGTCGTCACGCCATCGCAATAGAAGTATTCGAGACGATGCTTTCAAAGATTTCAGAATCGGCTAATCCAGAAACCCGTGGTGAGCGCAGTCACGTTATATCGATTTTCATCGATTTATCAATTCTTGTAGCGCTGTTTTGCCTATACATCGAACCAGCGCAAGTGAAAGAAGCGATTCGTGCAATAATTCAGAACACCATCCGTGAATCTCCATTGGTGCTCATTGACACTACTTCGGGTCGCCTCTACAACAAAGCGGAGCAGGCAGCTGCATTCGAATCGATACCAATATTCACGGAGCTCGTCTCTTCCATGACCACAGAAATTGACTACGCTCGTATAAAACTAGAAGTTGGGGAATACTTCCGTTATGCCTCGTTTTCGCACATGTGGGAGGCCAATGAGCCTCGGTTTGAACAGGTCACCCAAATTGTGGTGTATAATCTCGAGGAGTCACCCACTCACGACAAGCTGCAAATGTTCTGCAAAATCGTACGAGAGGCTGGATTCAACTGGGCATGGAGCGATACATGCTGTATCGATAAAGGGGATCACTTCGTACTCCAAGAAGCCCTTGTCAGCATGTTTAAGTGGTATGAGGGCTCTGCGATGACGATCATCTTCCTCCGTGGGGTTGGCCGATTAGCGAGGCGTGGTGCGTTGATGAGGAGCATCTGGAATACGCGTGGATGGACATTGCAGGAATATCACGCGTCGAAGGTGGTCCGATTCTACACTGAGGACTGGACCCCATACTTGGGTCTTGATATCCCCAACCACAAGGCGTCACCGGAGATCATCTCGGAGATGGAGGAGGCAACGGGTATTTCCGCACGAGCCTTGATGGCACTCCGTCCCGGGTTGGATGACATACGGGAGAAGCTTCGTCTGGCTTCCACACGCCATACGACGCGGCTCGAGGACGCAGCTTATTCGTTGCTCGGAATCTTCTCTCTGTCCTTGCCAATCTTATATGGCGAGGGAAATACAGCACTTGGTCGACTCTTAGCACAGCTACTCACGAGCTCGGGAGACATGAGTATACTTGCGTGGACGGGGAGATCCGGAGACTTCAACAGCTGTCTTCCAGCCAGTATCACAGTATTCAAGGAGTCGCCCACCTCACATATTCCGCCAGCCATCGCTGATGCTGAAATGGAAATAATTACGGCTGGATTGCATCTCTCGTCGCTCAATCTCATCTTGGTCACAAAGTTGTATGACCGAATCCATGAGCTTCCTATACCGTCATTTGCAGGACGACGGATGAAACTCCCATGTCTCTCTTTTAAACTCGGACGTGTATTGGCCTCTCGAAATGGGTCAGAACTTGTTTTCCGCGCACAGACTGCCGCACTCGGCGTTGTGGAGATCAAGACCGAGGAGGATCTCACTCAGTTCGGCGCTCTGTACCTCGTTCACCCTTGGATCGACCATCTCCTCGACAGACATCCTGTTGGGAACATGGTGCCTGTGGAGAATATAGATGACCAGTCTTTTCCGATCGGCGACCTATCCGGCCATCCCACGATGTTATCCACAGTATCACAAGCAACAGCGGCGTGGCTTGTTTCTCGCCTTGGACGGCCGTTTGGCGGACAACAGAATACAGCCCTTCGATGCGTCCCATCCCTCCGGCCGCCTTCCTCTATATCACCGACGGAGAAACAGGTGAAAGTTGTTCGATTTACCGCTCGGCTGAAACTACCGTTTGGCGCACTCTTGCTCACGCCGACTCGCCATCACGTAGAAGAATACAGGAGGGTCGCCGCGGAGAGTCTGATCACTGTCCAGGTGGGGGAGTTCACGCCGTTGGTATTGGAAAAGATGATACGCGGGGTGCGGACGCTGGACGTGCTCTGATGGCTACACACGATTCAATTCTTTTATGCCTTTCACTCCAAGACTTTGTGGTGACCGCTTTCACGAGCGTTTGGTCATGATGTACTTACCATGACCCGGTGGTACTCTAGATAGAACGATCGATATGCCAGTCTTTCTCACCGAGGAGCTAAATTCCAAAAACTGATCAATTCTGGTGGGGATTAATTATTAGCCCCAGGCTACAGTATGGTTCACGATTATACAGCGAGGCCTCATACGTAGTAGTAGGAATCCGAATGATGTCCCTCTTTAAATGAGGCATTAGCGTCTCGAAGTCGTTCGACTGCGTTGTGCATCGCTCGCGCGGCGAGACGTAGGTGCACCTACTGCCAAGAGAGCCAGCCTGATGATCGGGGACAGGTTTGACAGAACATTTCCACAGTGCAGTAAAGACGGACCCCATGCCAGGCATATGGCATTCTTCTTGCGGTATATTAGGTCGATCATGAACACGACGAACGAAATTCTTCAGGGAAGTCACTAAAAGTATTCGTGCGGAGGTGCAGTCGGCACTTGGATCGCCAAAACCTTGAAGGTCCATAGACCAACCATAGACCGTGAATACAATACACCGGCATTGGCACAGGACGGATCGCCTCGCCCGGACTCTCTTCGTCCTCGCCCGCCGTCGCATAAGAGGCAGACTGCAGGTACGCGAACTCGGAGTTGTTCAGCTCACATCGAGGTGATACTTCATCACGCAACGGAAATGAGATCAAGCTATTTCGTCGTGTACACAGCCTACCAAGAACGAAGTGAAGAGGCCAGCGAAACAAAAAAGACCGTGACGGACGTAGCTTCTATACGATGGACGACAAAGGCTGCTCTCGAGACGCATTCCATAGCCCATCCAGCACATGTTCCCATAGCGGCCGAAATCTCTCTCGATGAAATTTCCATCCAATTGACACCTCCCAAACCTTGAGCATGGAAGGGTCCAGTCCAAGGGCTGCAAACACCGACACCAAATCGGGAATGAACTTGGGGAAGATGTACGAGTCCACAAAGTTGACTTCAAGGGGTCTTCGTGGAGGAAACGACACATCAAATCCCTCTGGAAGCTGGGTGAACGTCCACGTTTCGATGGCAATGCACACACGGTGCAGATATGGACACCGTCGTAGGAGCTGCACCAATCCACTGAGCGTGATTCCGCCACCATCTGTATTGGTTTGCCAACCCCAGCTATCATTGATGAGCAATTCTTCCATGCGAGGCGACACGAGTTCGAGTATGCCAGTGTCCGTTAGACCCACAGAGCAATTGAAATCGATATGTAATGTACGGAGCTCGGCAAAGGCTGTACAAGGGCGGAGGTCCTCCAACATAAGCCGTGAAAGTCGGGCTTCGTCATGAGGAGGTAGATCCTCATTTCCTTGGTCGAAACCGTGGAGGCGCAAGCTGGTAACGACATTGGATGGACATACTTCTCGAACGGTGGCCCAGTATGCTTGAATAGCCCGTCTCGAGATGTGTGCTGAAGTAGAGACATAAAGGGTTTCGATTGCGGGAAGCTGAATACAGCGAAGAAGTGAGGTGACGGTGTCCAGAGGTCTGGACGCGATCTGCAGATTTGTCAGATTTGGAAAAAACCAATTTTGAGCCAAGATGCAAGATATCGTGAATTAGACCATCTTCCGACGTGAACGCCAGCCATTTCAGAGTAGGTATAGAGGAGAGATGCAAGATTGCATGCACGTTCAGGGCGATGCCATAACAATGCACACGCTGAAGATTTGACCAATGAGAAATTTGACGGGAGATTGCTGAGGAGATTGCTACAGGCCCGGATTGGATATCAACTACAAGCTTCTTTATATGTGGGCAGCGGTTCCCAAAAGCATCAAAAAACTCCCTGGCGGGGAGATGTGCCAAGTTTTGGAAATCAAGATGGAGTATTGTCAACGTTGGGACAGCAGCGTGCAATGGAGCAAACGCAAATGCTTCACCCCGGTACAATGATCGTAGGCATGGGAAGAGTGGATCAGTGAAGGGTGCAAGGGAGAATACGACCCTAGTAGATTCCTCATTGAGGGATGTAAAGGTGCCCACGGAACTGTGTATGAACCGGACACGGCGGGTGTAGCCTCGAAGAGTTGTCCATTCATCTTCTTTCAGTGGTCGGCTATATAAATAGCAGGGCTGCTAAAAAGGACGAAAATCAGAGTCAATGATGTCCGTGTCATAATAAAACTAGTACATACGTTGCTCCATCTGTGGTAGCGTCCCAGTTTTTCCTTGGGTTCAGCCAAACGACATGCTTCAGGAAGACACCGTGCCAAAGGAGAAAGGTCGTATAGCTCCTCCCACAGCACATCCAGCGCAGGCTCTTTGAATGTTCGGCATGTTCTCGCTAACACAGCCAGATCCGGGTTATAGCCGCGCGTCCAAGGAGTGGTGCAGTGGCCAAATATATTAAGAAGGATCTCGGGGATACAAAGTGTTTGATGCATGTGCGTGGTTGCTGCTTGTAGATTCCGAGTGGGAGGCACCGTATGGAATGGGCGTTCAAAAGGCGTGTGCAATTCGCGGCCGATGCCACGGAATCCGCGACGCTGTTCGGAGGTCATCGATTCAAATCACAAAGTCAAATACACAGTCCCTAGACCTTCAGAAATAAGTAAGGTGACACCCCACCTAGTTAACCTTCTCTACCCATTGCAACGCGAAAGCACTCGACTCTGCAACACCGCGAGACCATCCTCGCCCCCATCGTCGCAATGATAGCGGAACCCAGAGAAACTTGTCAGCTTTGCCACCAGATGTGCCAGAGCAGCTTGGGAGCGGGGATACTGCATCATACAATAAAAATGGGATCAAGCTATTTCGTATCCACGGCCTACCAAGAACAGACTGAAGAGGCCAGTAAAACCAAAAAAAAATGACGATGGAGGTAGCTTCTATACGATGGACGACAAAGACTCTCAAGACGCATTCCTTAGCCCATTCAGCACATGTTCCCATAGCAGCTGGGGTTCCTCTTGACCGACAAGCTCCCATTCAAGTATCTCCCAGACCTTAAGCATGGAAGGGTCCAGCCCGAGCGCTGTAAGCACTGACACCAAATCCGGAATGAACTCGGGGAAGATGTACGAGTCTACAAAGTTGACTTCAAGGGGTCTTCGTGGAGGAAACGACACATCCAATCCCTCTGGAATCTCGGTGAATGTCTGCGTGTCGATGGCAAGGCACACACGGTGCAGAGATGGACACCGTCGTAGGAGCTGCACCAGTCCGCTGAGCGTGATTCCGCCACCATGTTCCTCAGTTTTCCAACCCCAATCGTCATTTATGACCAGTACTTCCATGCGATGCGACACAAGTTCGAGTAGGTGGTCCGTCAGATCCACAGAGCAATTGAAATCGATATGTAATTCACGAAGCTCGGCAAAGGCTGTACAAGGGCGGAGGTCCTCCAGCGTAAGCCGTGGAAGCAGGTCTTCACCAAGATCAATATCATATACTTCATCAATGATACTGCGGAGCCGCAAGTTGGTAACGACATTGGATGGACACGCTTCTCGAACGGCAGCCCAGCATGCTTGAAGAGCCCGCCCCGAAACGTGTCCTGAAGTAAGTTCGACATAGAGTGTCTCGATTGCGGGAAGTCGAATATAGTGAAGAAGCGAGGTGATAGCGTCTAGGGGTTCGGCCCCGATGTCCAGATATGTCAAGTTTGAAAAGACCAACATCGAGCCAAGACGCGAAATATCCTCGATTAAGCCGATTTCCGTTCTTAACTCCAGCCGTTTCAGGTTAGACACAGAGGAGAGGTACGAGATGGCATCCATGCTCAAGGCGACGTTTGGGCAAACTACCTGTTGAAGTTTTGGCCAACGACAAACCAGCCAGGATAGTGTTGAATTCGTAAGACCATGGCTGGGGGCATCAACTTTAAGGGTCTCTATGTGTGGGCAGCGGTCCCCAAAAGCATTGAGCAATTTATTGACGGTTTGACTTGACCGGAGATTGATTTGGAGCATTGTCAACGATGGGACGGCAACATGCAGCGGGGCGAACGCATCTACGCCATTCCAAACCAATGATCGTAGGTGCGGAAATAGAGGGTCATCGCAGGATGCAAATATCTTCTTTATAGTGTCCTCATGGACGCATCCAAAGTAAAAATGTAAGAACCGGATGCGGCGGGTGTAGTCTCGAAGAGTATTCCATTCAACTTCCTTCAGTGGTCGGCTAAACAAGTAGCAGGGCTCCTAAAATGACGAAAATCAGAGTAAATGATGTCCATGTCATAAGAAAAATAGTACATACGTTGCTCCACCGACAGTAGTGTAGCGGTTTTTCCGCAGGTTTAGCCAAACGACATGCCTCAGGAAGACACCGAGGTAAAGGAGAAAGGTCACATAACCCCTCCCACAACACATCCAGCGCAGGCTCTTTGAATGTTCGGCATGTTCTCGCCAACACAGCCAGATCAGAGTTATAGTTTTTTTTGCGTAGTGATATCACGGGAGCGGAGCAATGGCCAAATATATTGAGAAGAATCTCGGGGATACGAAGTGCTTGATGCATGGTGTGCTACTTTGCTGCTTGTAGATTGCGAGTGGGAGGCACCGTATGTCGCAGCAGAGAGTAGCCTTACTAGGCAGACGAGATGGGGGTCGGGACTAGCTCCCCTATTGTACAGATTGTGCTACTTACTATTCTACTCAATGGATAATGTAATCCCATTGATTATACATTTGTACCATTGGATTGATTAGTATTTGGCTTGTTGAGCGTACTGATTCGGACAATAGCCGTACCTGATCTACACCCGTACCCACATACCGGGTCTGGGTTTTGGCACTCGTACCCGCAGCGGGTATACCTGTGGGGTACTGTTATAACTCGGTCTCAGTTCACCTCCTCTTGTTGATGACGCATCTATGACGTATATCGTAGATGGTGTTGGACTGGTTTCCTCAGTCTCACTTCCTCCTCTTCATCTCACTGTCTGGCCGAGATCCCAAGATCCTAACAGATATGCTGTTATGTTGTGGCCACGACGACAATGTGACGGTATTCGTGGGGTTGCGGGGCATTATCAACGTCAGTGAGGGGTCGCCGGTGAGTGAGGAGGGACAGGTGGGCAGGCGGCATTCCAGTGATGAGGGTCACCGTGGGGCACGCGAACGCATAAGACGGTGGAAAGTGTACGCATGAGAGTGCCGTTGGCGACAAATGGGCGAGGTGGGGGCGAGCGCGAGTGATTGCGCGGTGAGGGTTCATTGACGTGGTGGTCCAATGCTGTGTTGCCCTCATTGGCAACGTTGTCGTCCGAATGGTGGGTGTGAACAGGTGAAGTGGGTGCAGACGGGTGAGGTGGGCGCGAGCGGGGAGGTGTGATATGTGGAGGTGGGCGCGAACAAATGGGCGCGAACATGAGAGTGCAAGGTCATCATCGATGGCTGAGACGTCGTCATTATCGTGCGAACCGGAGTATGCAGGTGAGGGGTCGTGCGCAGGTTGGAGTGAGGATGAACAAGCGAGGTAGCGCACGAACAGGAGCCCACAGGTTACGGGGTGCGTACGAGCGAGGAGGCTATCGAGTAGGCGATGTCTGACGATGACAATGTGCCAGACACGCACTGCCAACGGTCACCGTCATCGACGAATCAACGTGTGACCACGACGTTGACGTGGCGAGTGCACGTCCAATGGTGTCGTTCTCCTTGTGCTGTGGTCGAGGCTGTGGTCACTGGCCATTCACGGGTATGGGTACCATAGCCTACCCGTGAGGATTCCAAATTATTGAAGTTTGACCTTGAAATCAGTAGTCTCTGAATGTTGGTGTTAGGGCTGGCCTGCATTCTAGTTGCGACTGTTACAAGGTTTCTGCCGAACTTTCGGCCATATATCTAGTACACAAGGCTAGTCCTATTTCGTCATGTCCACGGCTTACCAAAAACGGAGTGAAGAGGCCAGCAAAACGACGACGGACGTAGCTTCTATACGATGGACGACAAAGACTGCTCTCCGAGAGACATATCCCTTAGCCCATCCAGCACACGTTCCCATAGATGCCCAAATCCCCTTCGGCCGGTAAACTCCCATTCAGATATCGCCCACACCCTAAGCGCGGAAGGGTCCAGCCCGAGCGCTGCGAGCACCGACACCAAGCCCAGAACGAACTCGGGCAGGATGTATGAGTCCACAAAGTCAATTTCAAGCCGTCTTCGTGGAGGAAACGACACATCCAATCCCTCTGGAATCTCAGTGAACGTCCGCGTGTCAATTGCGAGGCACAGATAATTGAGTGAGGGACACTGTCGTAGGAGCTGCACCAGTCCGCTGAGCGTAATTCCGCCCCCATCAATATCAATTCTCCAACCCCCATCGTCATTTATGAGCAGTACTTCCATGCGAGGCGAGACAATTTCGAGTAGGTCAGTGTCCGTCAGACCCACAGAGCAGTCGAAATCGATATGTAATTCACGGAGCTCGGCAAAGGCTGTACAATGGTGGAGGTCCTCCAACGTAAGCCGTGGAAGCACGTCTTCGTCGTGAGGAGGCAGATCCTCATCTCCTTGGTAAAAACCGCGGAGCCGCAAATTGGTAACGACATTAGATGGACACGCTTCTCGAACGGCGGCCCAGTATGCTTGAATAGCCGGTCTCGAAGTGTGTGCTGAAGTAGCGACATAGAGGGTTTCGATCGCGGGAAGCCGAATACAGCGAAGAAGTGAGGTGACGGTGTCCAGAGGTCTGGACACAATCTGCAGGTATGTCAAGTTTGAAAAAACCAATATCGAGCCAAGACTCGAGGTATCGTGAATTGGATCATCTTCCAATGTGAACGCCAGCCATTCCAGAGTAGGTATGGAGGAGAGATGCAAGATTGCATGCACGTTCAGGGCGATGCCATAACAATCCACATGCTGAAGATTTGACCAGCGAGAAATTTGACGGGAGATTGCTGAGGAGATTGCTGAACCCACAGGCCCGGACCGGATGGCAACTACAAGCTTCTTTATATGTGGGCAGCGGTTCCCAAAAGCATCAAAAAACTCCCTGGCGGGGAAATGTAGCAAGTATAGGATATCAAGATGGAGTATTGTCAACGTTGGGACAGCAGCGTGCAATGGAGCAAACGCAAATGCTTCACCCCAGTAAAATGACCGTAGGCATGGGAAGAGTGGATCAGTGAAGGGTGCAAGGGAGAATACGACCCTAGTAGATTCCTCATTGAGGGATGTAAAGGTGCCCACGGAACTGTGTATGAACCGGACACGGCGGGTGTAGCCTCGAAGAGTTGTCCATTCATCTTCTTTCAGTGGTCGGCTATATAAATAGCAGGGCTGCTAAAAAGGACGAAAATCAGAGTCAATGATGTCCGTGTCGTAATAAAACTAGTACATACGTTGCTCCATCCGTGGTAGCGTCCCAGTTTTTCCTTGGGTTCAGCCAAACGACATGCTTCAGGAAGACACCGTGCCAAAGGAGAAAGGTCGTATAGCTCCTCCCACAGCACATCCAGCGCAGGCTCTTTAAATGCTCGGCATGTTCTCGCTAACACAGCCAGATCCGGGTTATAGCCGCAGGACCTCCCAGGTAGTCGCGTAGGAATGGCGCAATGGCCAAATATATTGAGAAGAATCTCAGGGATACGAAGTGTTTGATGCATGTGCGTGATTGCTGCTTGTAGATTCCGAGTGGGAGGTAGCGTACAAAGTGACAGCTTGAGTTTCAAAGACTCTGCACCCGCAGAGTGGCGGTGCCCTGTTCGTTCAAAAGTCGTCTGCCGACTCTGCGAAGCCTATATGGGCGAACCTTACAAGTTAGAAAACGCATGCCCAAGTTGCGATACCCTGGGCCAATTCGATTGCGATCTCGTTCAATGGCGAGCGCGTCGTCTCGGGCCCAACTGACGAAACGATCCGGGTGTGGGTTGGTGATGCAATCGATAGTCCCACGAGTCCAATCAACTCGGTCTCTTTCTCCCCCGACGGCAAACTGATTGCATCGAGTTCAGACGACCCCACCATCCGCCTGTGGAACTTAAGAACCGGCTCTGTCACTCTTGAAGGGCACATTGACAATGTCACGTCCGTCGCGTTTTCTGTCGATTCCAAGTATATCCGAGTCCGCTGAGCACCGCCCGAGTGTGGAACGCTGTGACAGCCCCCAGTCAGAAATTCGCCAGCGAGCACGCGGGGAAATTCAGCTCAGTTGCTATTTCGCAC
This sequence comes from Xerocomus minutiporus, assembly GCA_038092995.1. Taxonomy (NCBI): domain Eukaryota; kingdom Fungi; phylum Basidiomycota; class Agaricomycetes; order Boletales; family Boletaceae; genus Xerocomus; species Xerocomus minutiporus. Next base: position 8,499 of record JBBPRM010000131.1, on the reverse strand, counting down.
AATGGCAGGGTCATTGTGGGGTGACAGGCGCGCAGGTCGGTAGCAAGCCTCTCAAAGGACACAGCCCGGCGGTCGTATCAGTTGCTATATCGTTGGACGGGACGAGAATCGCTTCGGGCTCATCGGACAAGACATTCAGAATTTGGGACATGGAAACTAGGTCATCCTCTCGGGGGCACACCAGGGTCAACACCGCTGCTTCCTCTCCCGATGGCAAGTGGGTCGTGTCGGGATCAGATGATGACATTATCCGCGTGTGGGACATTCAATGTGACCTCGCAGACCGACACTATTCTCGAGGAGCACAAGGATGCTGTTGATTCCATCGTGTTCTCGCTCGATGGCAAGCGTTTTGTGTCGGGTTCAGCTGACACGACCATTGGGATGCGGGGCGCCGCGACGTGTCGACTCTATGGGCACTCCACTTACAGGGCACAGCCGCAAAGATCGCGTCTGGTTCGTCGAATAACACCGTCCGCCTGTGAGACGTACCGACAGGCCTACTCCACACGCTCGAAGGGCATACAAGCACGGTCAGGTCCGTCGTGTTCTCGCTTGATGTTACATTGTGTCGGGCCCGGACGATGGCGGTCTCAGCTCACTAGTCCTTTGTTCGGCCACATTTCCCCAATTCGATCTGTCACGCTCGACGCCGACTGGATAGTATCAGGCTCGGAAGACGGTAATGTCCGCGTGTAGGACCTCAAGACAGTCTTAAGAGGGAACGACCGTCCCGTGCTGTCTCCACGTCACTCACCAACGGAGGGCCGATTAGATCCGATAGGGTCGGATAGACACACTGGTGGAATACGCTGTGGCACTATTCGCCGGCAAACGTCATGGTGATACCACGGAGCATGGAACTCGATTTGAGCGAGATGGTGCACGGGAGTTGTCTAGATCTAGTTTGCGTTCGATTTGTTTTCCCGAATTGCTTTTATTTGCTAATTGATGGACCTTGCATCACTGAGAATATGTAAAAGTTGCCAAAGCCTTGAAGGCCCATAGACCAACCTGGACTGTGAATGAAAAAGTTAGGCTTTACCACCGGACGGATCCTTCGTCCTCACCAGTCGTATAAGAGGCAGACCGCAGGTACGTACACGAACTTGGTTGTTCATCTCGCATTGGGGTGATACATACTTCATCAACATTATGCAACAGAAATGGGATCAAGCTATTTCGTCGTGTAGAAGAGGGAAGAAGCCAAGACAAAAAGAACGACGAACATACTATAACGTTTACATCTCGGACGACCCCCGAGACGCATCCATTAGCCCAATCAGCACACTTCTCCATAGCGATCGAGATTCCTGTCTGGTAACAGACTTCCGTTGTTTTCCCCGGACCTTAAGCATGGAAAAGTCGAACCCGAGCGCTGCAAACACCGACACCAAGCCCGGAACGAACCCGGGCAGGATGTACGAGTCCACAAAGTTGATGTCAAGCCGACTTCGTGGAGGAAACGACACATCCAATCCCTCTGGAATCTCGGTGAACGTCTGCGTATCGATGGCAAGGCACACACGGTGCAGAGACGGACACCGCCGTAGGAGCTGCACCAGTCCGCTGAGCGTGATTCCGCCACCATCTGCAATGGTTTTCCAACCCCGGCTATCATTAATGACCAGTTCTTCCATGTGAGGCGACACGAGTTCAAGTAGGTCAGTGTCCGTCAGATCCACAGGGTAACCGAGATCGAGATGTAATTCACGAAGCTCGGTAAACTTGGTCGTACAAGGGCGAAGGTCCTCCAACGTAAGTCTTTGGAGCCCGGCTTCGTCGAAAAGCAGTTCCTCAAATTCAACGTGCTCGAGACCGAGGATCCGCAAGCTGGTAACGGCATTTGATGGACACGCTTCTCGAACAGCGGCCCAGTATGCTTGAAGAGCTCGTCTCGGAATGTGCCCTATAGCAAGTTCGACATAGAGTGTCTTGATTGCGGGAAGTCGAATATGGCAAAGAAGCGAGGTGATGTTGTCTAGGAGTTCGGCCCCGATGTCCAGATATGTCAAGTTTGAAAAGACCAACATCGAGCCAAGACGCGAAATATCCTCGATGAGGCCAATTTCCGTTTCTAGCTCCAGCCGTTTCAGGTTAGACACAGAGGAGAGGTACGAGATGGCATCCATGCTCAAGGTGACGTTTGGGCAAACTACCTGTTGAAGTTTTGGCCAACGACAAACTAGACGGGATATTGTTGAGTTCATAAGATCAGAGCCATAGGTATCGACTTTAAGGGTCTCTATGTGTGGGCAGCGGTCTCCAAAAGCATTGACTGCATTGACGGTTTGAAGTGACAGAGAGTTGATTTGGAGCATTCGTAACGATGGTATAGCAACGTGCAGCGGAGCGAGCGCATCTACGCCATTCCAAACCAATGATCGTAGGTACGGAAAGAGAGGGTCATCGTAGGGTGCCAGCGAAAACATCTCCCCTATAGTGTCCCCATGGACGCACCCAGAGACATCACGTAGGGACCGGACGCGGCGGGTATAGCCTCGAAGAGTGTTCAACCATTCAACTTCTTTCTGTGGTTGGCAGAAAAACTTATACCAGGGCCGCTAAAAGGGACGAAAATCGGGGTCAATTCGGATGTCAGTGTCATAAGAAAACAGGTACATACGTTGTTCCACCCACAGTTGCATCCCACTTTTTCCGCGGGTTCAGGCAAACGATCGTTAGGAAGACACCGAACTAAAGGAGAAAGGTCAAATAATTCCTCCCACAGCACTTCCAGCGCGGGCTCTTTGAATGTTCGGCATGTTCTCGCTAACACAGCCAGATCCGGGTTACAGCTTTTTGGTGATATCGCGGGAGCGGAGCAATGGCCGAATATATTGAGAAGAATCTCATAGATACGAAGTGTTTTATGCATGTGCGTAGTTGCTGCTTGTAGATTGCGAGTAACTAGTAACGATTGGAACTAGCCCCTATTGTACAGATCGTCCTAAACACTATTCTACTCAATGGCTAATGTAATCCCATTGATTATACACCGGACAACTGAATTGATTGGTATTGAATCGGGCAACTTTGGCCCCTAGTAACTTAGTAACAGCTACCACGTCGAACTTTCGACTCTGCAGCACCATTCGTGAGACTGTCACCACCCCCATCCTCACAATGATAGAGCGGAACCCAGAGGAACGCATCAGTGCCATTGCCACCAGAACTCTCTTCGTCGCATCTCGTACAAGAAGTAAACTGTAGGCAACATCGGGTGATACGCTAGATTGTGAAATGACCGTATCGCGGGAGCGCAAACTGGCAGAATGATCGAGATGGCGCCCCGTGCAATTTTGGCGGCGGGCGCCACTATCAGAGGTGCAACATTTCTCTTCCTGTGCCGGTTATTAGTACGGCTCGTGTGATCATTAACTGTCTCTGTTCGATGCTCTCATGGTAACAACATACAATAAGAAAAGCTAAATCGTACTTTTCAGACTTCGTAGGAGCGGCTTGGGAGCGGGGGATACTTCCTCATACAATGAAAGTGGGATCAAGCTATTTCGTGTACACGGACCAATAACGGAGTGAAGAGGCCAGGAAAATAAAAATAAAAATAAAAAAGACGACGGACGTAGCTCCTATATGATGGACGACAAAGACTGCTCTCGAGACGCATCCTTTAGCCCATCCAGCACACGTTTCCATAGATGCTCCAATTCCGGTCGACCGACAAGTTGCCATTGAGGTTGTTCCCACATCTCAAGCATGGAGGGGTCCAGTCCGAGCGCTGCAAGCACCGACACCAAGCCTGGAACGAACTCGGGCAGAATGTATGAGTCCACAAAGCTGATCCTCGGCCATCTTCGTGCAGGAAATGATACATCCATTCCCTCCGGAATCTCGGTGAACGTCCGCGTGTCAATGCCGAGGCACAAGGTGTTGAGTGACGGACGGTGTCGTAGGAGCTGCACCAGTCCGCTGAGCGTGATTCCGCCACCATCAACATTAATTCGCCAACCCCGATCGCAATTGATGATGAAATGTTCCATGCGAGGAGACACGAGTTCGAGCAGGTCATCATCTGTTAGGTTCACAGGGCAATCGAAATTGACTTGTAGTTCACGGAGCTGGGCAAAGGCTGTACAAGGGTGGAGGTCTTCCAACGTAAGGCATGGAAGGGCTTCTTCATTGAGAGGACCATCCGCCTCTAACAATTTGATAGAACCGTAGAGCTGGAGGCAGGCGAGGACACCGGAAGGACACGCTTCTCGAACGGCGGTCCAGTATGCTCGAATAGCCCGTCTGGATGTATACCCTGAAGTATCGACATAGAGTCTCTTGGTTGCGGGAAGCCGAATGTGGGGGAGAAGCGAGGTGATGATGTCCAGAGGTCTGGACACGATGTACAGATATATCATATTTGGAAAAACCAAGATCGAGCCAAGATGTGAGATATCGGGAATTGAATCATCTTCCAATGTGCACTCCAGCCATTTCAGAGTAGTTATGGAGGAGAGATGTAATATTGCGTGTGCGTTCAAGGCGACGTCATGACCATGCACAAGTTCAAGATTTGGCCAGTGACAAATTTGACGGGAGATTGCTGAGGAAATGGAATCCACAGGACCGTGTTGGATATCAACTCCAAACCTCTCTATATGTGGGCAGCGGTCCCCAAAGGCATCGAAAAATTCCCTGACTGGACATGGCGCGTATGGGAGATCGAGATAGAGTATTGTCAACGATGGGACAGCAACATGCAACGGAGCAAACGCAAATGTTTCACGCCAACATAATGATCGTAGGCGTGGGAAGAGTGGAGCAGTGAAGGGTGCAAGGGAGAATACGACCCTAATGGTTTCCTCATGGAGGTATGTAAAGGTGGAATCGCGTATGAACCGGACACGGCGGGTGTAGCCTCGAAGAGTATTCCATTCAACTTCTTTCAGCGGCCGGCTAAACAAGTAGCAGGGCAGCTATATGTCGGAGTCAATGATGTCCATGTCATAATAAAACTAGTACATACGCTCTTCCACCCAAAATAGCGTCCCTGTTTTTCCTTGGGTTCAGCCAAACGATATGCGTCAGGAAGACACAGCGCTAAAGGAGAAAGGTCATATAACTCCTCCCACAACACATCCAGCGCAGGCTCTTTGAATGTTTGGCATGTCCTCGCTAGCGCAGCCAGATCCGCGTTATAGTTACTTTCGGCTAGTTCTGTCGTTGGAGTGGAGCAATGGCCAAATATATTAAAAAGAATCTCGGAGATACGAAGTGCTTGATGCATGTGCGTAGTCGTTGCTTGTAAAGCGCGTGTTAGGAGGATACAAATGACAGCTTGCAGAGAGTTGGATTCGAGTCGCAGATCTCAGGGCAAGGCTGACTGCGGCTATTTCCGGTGAGTTAGCACTTTCATACAATCTCCGGGTGCGACAAAAACCTTGTACACGGACATTTCGGTCTCAGTCGGTCAGGGCTAGTACTCTGCGAGCAGCCTCACCACCTTCCGAGGATGCGTCCGTGAAGATGCGACGGACTCGTCCACTCAAGACGTGTCGACCAAGAATCACCTTGGAGCAGCCCCGAGAGTGGAAGAGGCCGCTTGCATATGGCGTACTCCTGGCTTTCGATGAAGCCCTCAAGTTAATTAAAGCAGATTGCGAAGTGCTCAAGCGAGAAATCCAAGACGTCCGAGCTTCGCTCACGGCCGCCAGGCAGGCACCAGAACTGGATCCCATCGCAATCGAGCAGCTGGAAGAAAGGATAAATTATCTTGAGATACAAAGCAAGGTAAACTTTTCCGAGGTCCAGTGGAAATGTGCAAACGGAATGGGTGCGTGAACGTATTTACTCTATTGCTTATGAGCTCACTTCTCCCAGCGGACATGTCACAAGCAGTTGACAGACACGTTATCGAGCAACGCTGGAGGAAGGAGGGTCATCTGGACCTTCTAGTATGCCGCTTTACACCTCTGTGATTAATGTAAACTCATTCGCCAACAGATGGAACGCATTCACCAGATGCACATCATACCTGACTTAGTCCCCGAGGTTCATCCGTCATTTGATCTCCGCATCTCCTTCCCAGAGTATCAAACGAGGACGAGTTCGAAGGAGTCAAAACACAGATTTGTAGAACCAGGGAGTTATCTCCTGCCCGAGCAGGTCTGCTCTCTTCTCGCTGTGTCTTTGACCCACAATGTTCTGAACATAAAATAGACGGTTGAAACACCCAGACTCCACAAAGACGTGTTTCATACGGACGAGCGTCTGTATACCCTCATTATGGTGGACTCAGGTGATCGGTTTCAGAGTTTTATTACTACCAACTAAACTGTGTCTAGATGTCCCCGACGCGGCGAACGGCACATATCAATCATTCCTCCATTGGTTGCAGTACGTAACTGTATCTTCAGGTTTCCCCAACCATTAAGCCCAACCTCCAGACCCAACGTCCCCTTGTTAGCGACTCCCCTTCACTGATCTCGAATATAGTAAACACACACACACAGTATATACCGCCGCACCCTCAAAAGGGTACACCTTATCATCGCTATACGGTTCTTCAGAAATCACGCATAAACGTCCCGGTCGTCGAAACAGATTGACGCCTTGGATTTTCTGTCAGAGAGTTCATGGCAGAACATGAGTTGGATCCTTCGATAGGCGGTGGGGTGCATATGTGGAGGCAAGTATGGAACCCGGCGGTTTCAAGCATCTATCGCGATTTCCTCAGTAAGTTTATTCCCTCAAGTCGATGACTTGCGTTCAATCCGTACAGAGAGGGAAGAGCCTATCTATGGCAAGCCTCCGAAAGCTGACAGATATGCGGACGTCAGAGGGAAGAACAGGTATTTCATGTAGTGGTGACGCTTTGCCCGATCCGCCATTACACATTAGAGTGCTTAATTGCCTATGGTAACTACGTCAACACGTCCGGGCGCTGCACAGAAAAAAGCAGGGCACGCAGCGCCAACGCGACAAACTTGCTTTCGACAATCGACTTGGCCTCCTTGTCTTTCTCCTTGTCCTAGTTTGTCTGTCCCCGACTTTCCTCGATCCTAGCTCCGAATCCAAACTCCACTCTCTGTTTTCTCACTTTGTGCACAAGGCCAAGATGCACGAAGAACAGTGCCCGAATAAAATCTTTCGCAATGTGCAATGGGATATGAACTGGAACTGCAAAGGAGAACGAGAGCGTCGCGACTGTGCTGACTGTGTTTAGATGGTGACAGGACCCCCGGTGGCCGCACGTTGGATGGAGAACAAGAACAAAAGGAATCGCAGAGATGAAAGGCAGCTTGCTTATGCTGATCACTGTTCTTTGAAACTGAGTTGAGATCTGGGTCTGATGGCACACCCGTTGCGCTGCATCACGTAAATCGTCTACATCTCTCCAAGTGAGCCGAGTCCAAATCGTACCTCTTCGAGAAGCTCAACCGTGTCTGTGTGTGGGTACGAAAGTAAGCAGAGAACGCATCCATCGCAAGCGATGGTACGAACTTGCCGAGCGAGACAAATGTCGAGTGAGCGATCGAAGGGCCGTTGCGCGCGATAAAAGTGCAGGTCTTTGTTGACCTGTGCTTTGGCGGCACTGGTTAAGTAGAGTGGCTTGAGGAACCCACTCATGAATCCCAGCACGTCGTACTGAGTGGGAGGTCAGGGGTAAGGTGGATGTCCCGGTGACGAAAAGTCTTGTGCTTTAAATAATGAGACCGCTGCTACAGATCGGAGAGATCGGGTGCAAAGGGAGCCATCAATCGGCGTGCTTAATGATGTTCCAATGTCTGGATCAAAGGCAAGCACTTCGTCGATGGAATTAGACTCGTCTTCTTTCTGAAACGGTACTGAGCGTATAATTGGACAGCAAAGCAGATCAGTCCCTCACCGTACAGAAATAGTCTAGTTGGGCTATCATCAATACCAGAATTCGTATAAACTCACCAAATGTTGTCAGTTTCGAGATACCAAGTGATGAATCTATGATACTCCCAGAATCAGTGTGCCGGTGTCGTCCGACGTGGAGTGGGCTTCATTGCTGGCGACTATTTAATTGCACTGGCCAGAGGTTTGCCCTATTGTACTTTTGTCTGGTAATGCTTACCCATCTGTTTCCATCATCTGGCACATGCATGGACAGATACGTATTACTTCTGTCACCGCGCTGTATAGTTACTTCATCGGAAGTTGACATGAATGGTCCCGTGAGGTTTGCCCCTGCGCTTGTCTTTTAGTCGCTAGCACGATGTTGCTGATCGTTGTTCCCTGAACCTAGAACGACAATATGGTGGCCATCAGATAAGTTCATACGCCACTTGAAACTCTCAAAAACGCGTAGCCGCAAATTACCGTAATGAAATCAAATTCTCAGAAAGAGATCTTAGGGCTTGTGGATATTCAGAAAATCCGATTGGGGTCAACGCGTGTAGGGTGCGTAACAGAGTTTCATATATGCAAACTGAAAGCTTCCATGAATTCAAAAATCGACGGGAGTAGTTTCATGCGACACGGTTAATTTGAGGTCCGATGCATCAGTACAAGGTTGTT
>JBBPRM010000130.1:0-10320 GCA_038092995.1 Xerocomus minutiporus | reverse complement strand
ACTGGATCTTTGCCTTCATGACTTAGCACTTGTTCATGATTTCAACGAGCTCACCGTTTGCATTAATATGTTCGTCGCTGCAGCTATGTTTGGCGAAAGGTCGCCTAAGGCGAACTATATCAACATTCGAGATCCTGGTCTCCGCGGACCAGAAAGCGGTTCCAATGGGCCAAGACTCCAGAATCAAACTGTTCACAAGATGGGTTGATCCAAGGACTAACGATGAGATGGGCGGTGGGTGGTCATACTGAGGATTTTGGAGTGGATATGTCCCTACACGGTAGGTATCAGAGGTACCACTCACGCAAAGTGAAGGAGTCGGAGACACACGTACCGAGCCTATCTGTCAAACATCATGGGTGCGGTACATTACACATATTTCAACGTACGTATAACGCGAAAAAAAACCATTCTCCCCTGGGGCCTGGATTCAACACTGATCGTGGGTATGAAGTACCCCTATAACCGACAAATCGTGATGGCAAGGGGACCCTGGGTAATATTTGAATTCTACAGACTCCGGAGGGTGAACAGACTCGCTACTCCAAAGATCCAGAACGTACCATTGAGTAGAAGTCTGGTGCCACTGTTCAAAATATTAGGAAAGTGGCGCCTCTAGTTTGGCATGAAAAAAGGGAATTATCCGCCATCATAACCTAGGGAGGCTCTTGTCGCCCTCCCATGTGACCATCACATTTCATCTGGGCAGTTATCGATCGTGGCCCCAAGACAAGTGTTTGTTTTCAGCTGCCAGAGCAGGCATACATAGACATGAGATAGTGCAAGATCATGTTTAAACCAAGCCACTCGTAGCGAGGCTGAATCTCAGCTCGTCTGCGACCAGGCTTCCAAGACCTGGTGGGCAAGAAAAAAAAGGGTGCTTTGTGTGAGATCTGGTGTTGATTTAGAGTCCGACGTGATCGGAAGGTGGAGAAAAATGCAACGAGCTTGAATGAAGGACATCTAGTTGACAAACTGAAACCTGGAAAATGATGGGCGGTAGCAGTCGAAACGCGCAAAGGTTCCTATAGCGATCCTTATAGTAAGTGTAACCCGCGGACAGGCATGTACAGTAGGTCAACTGGCTCAAGCAGGGCATGAACTTGCCTTGAACATGTCAAGATCCTGACAGCATAAGCGTACAATTAGAGTTTAAAACAAGTCCAAAAGGTGTTGGGTGTTGTGCCCAAAAAGTATCGATATCGGGGGGAAGGAAGATACGAGGCAATTTCTTCCGATATTGCTTTTTGCGGAAATTTGCTCCACAGCCAAGGGCAGCACAAACCGCCCTTATTATCAGCCTGCCGTTGAACGGTCACCTCAAGTCGTTCCTTCCTGCCCACACTCCCTCCCCCTCTCCCTCCACGTCCTTCCACCTCTCCTTACTCCCACATGGCCCAGGACGAAAAGAACAGCCAGACGCAGGACGCCGCTGAGAAACTCGAGCTTGCACAGCTCCAAGTACAAGAACACGACCAAGACTCCATTTCTTTCAATGCACAAACTGGGCAGCCACCATTCAGCAATGTCCAGTCCCCGTCACTCCCAACACCCGCCACGACCCCATCCAAACCGCAGCGTACCAAAATTCCCGCTGCAGCTATCATCCCTGTATGGATAGTCCTCAGTTCTTCTGTAATTCTGTACAACAACCGTGTGTACAACACCTATGAATTCCGCTACCCTGTCTTTCTTGTCACTTGGCATCTCACTTTCGCTGTCAGTCAACCCCTCCCTTCTTTGTTGTTGGTGTCTGATTTGATCATGGAATAGGCTATTGGCACCAGAATACTTCAACGCACAACTAGTCTCCTGGATGGCGTCAAGGACGTCCACGTGTCTCGAACCGTGTTCATGCACTCCATTCTCCCTATCGGACTACTCTTCAGCGGCAGTCTCATCCTCAGTAACACTGCGTACCTGTACCTTAGCATTGCGTACATCCAGATGCTCAAAGTACGCCCGCTCTACCTGCCAAACGGCTTCTTTCCATCTATCTCCGCCTTACGTGCTAACTCGCAAACTAATAGGCTTTCACGCCGGTCGCGATCCTTCTGATCTCTTGGATTAGTCGGATGAAAGAACCAAATCGAACGCTAGGTGTGATCGTGTGCATGATCTCAATAGGTGTTGCCCTTGCTTCGCGCGGGGAGCTTCACTTTAATCTCACTGGATTCCTAACACAAGCCGCTGCCGTCGCTGTACGTATTGCCACTCCACTAGTCTTTTCAATGTGCCGCCATTGACGCAGGAATGGATCTAGTTTGAGGCGTCCCGTCTAGTCATGATTGAGATCCTTCTTCACGGACTCAAGATGGACCCGCTCGTGTCGTTGCATTATTATGCACCAGTTTGCGCTGCCATCAACCTTATTGTTCTGCCTTTTACGGAAGGTCTCCAACCCTTTTACGCAATCGCCGCTGGGAAAATAAGCTGGGCGGTCCTTGTTTCTAATGCGTTGCTGGCATTTTTGCTCAACATCGCCGCCGTCTTCTTGGTGGGCGCCGGTAGCGGCTTGATATTGACACTAGCCGGAGTGTTCAAGGTCGGTTGTGATAACGCACGTTTGCATAGCCATGGTTCTAAATGTGGATTTTTCACAAGGATATACTGCTTATCGTCGGTTCGGTGCTTCTGTTCGGTGCGCCTATCACGCCACTACAAATTTTTGGTACGGTTTTAAATGGTTGATTCCCACGTTTACTCATCTAACGATGAACGTCAGGCTACTCTATTGCGCTGTCCGGGCTTGTCTTGTACAGGACTTGCGCAGGAAAATAGAGCTGTGGGCTCATTTTTGAATCGTGTTAGATGGTCCCAGGTCCCAGATGGATTCTTTCCACGTGGACTCCATGCCGACGTGGGAAAACATGCTTTGGTCATGATTTTTGTTGGCGGTACGCTCTTTTGCGACATATCTCGCCGTTCTCCAGGCTCTTCTCGTGCATCGACTTTAACTTGCTCCGTATCTCTAGCTACTCGAATACCTTTACATGCTCATTGATAGACACTATACACTATAGAAGAGTCATTTATAACCCAATGACATGGAGCCGCGATGTATCCGTGTCACATGGTTTTGCGATCGATATGGAAGTTGAACAGATAACAGACCCGGCAATCTGGATACAGCGCCATATCAATAGGTCTAATATCGACTACATTCTACTAAAAAGTATGACTTCTCTCGCCCCGTCTGGGACGAGATTCGCCGAAATCGTCCAAGGTAGTTGGGCTTTACAAATGTGTGTGGTGAGAGTGTACGAATCGCGACCGAGGCGCAAGGGATGACCAAAAGGTCTCACTGCGGCAACAAAGGATATCTCATCATTGACGTCAACGGACAACCGAATATTCCATGTTTGGTTGGAATCTTGTCACATGTCCCGGAAGCTGTGTGGGCGGTGCACCACGCGTTGCTCGAGAACTTATCACCGCCAGTACTACTACCGAACGTTGGTCGGTTGATTCGAAGATCAATGAAGTCGGAGCGCTTCAACTGACGTATAAATTCAAAGACGTAACTCACATAACGCAACTCAAAGCTGATTCAAGCAGTGGTCAATGTCAAAAGAGAAAGATCTTTTGGCGTATCAACAGTGAGATCTGTTGGGTTGGGTATTGGCCAAGTAGATGGAGTTGCTAGAAACCAAGCATGAGACTGGGGAGGGATGGATGGATCCAAATACTCAGGCTTGTCAGCGCTCAAAGCGTGACCCTGACCTAGAAGCAAGGCACTTTCATTCCAAATCTGACAGCCCTGAGCCTACCAAAATGGCACAAAAAGTCATTTCATGAAACTTCAGGTGGTCAGGCATACTTTATGTACATAGTCGCATGCAATGAGTATGGAGTCAGGCAGAACGGATATACCGTATCTGGAGTGTGGAGTAGAGGGATTCGATCAATTTGGCGTGTCTTACCGCATGCTTTCCATAAAAGGAATAGTTTAAATAATTGCACCTGATCGGGAAGCCTGCAAGCGAGGTGGACAAACTCACCAAAGTCTTCCCCTTTCTGGCAGGACGCTCCTTGCCTTCTCTCCACCATGTACGTCCCATCTTTTGTTTTGCTCATCCATACCTCACTCATTTCTTAGGTCCGACATCTCAAGCGCCGGGTCGGCGACGACGTCCACGTTTGAGACCGCCCTCGCTTTCAACGCCATCGTTTTTGGCATTGAGATCGTTGCGTTCACTATTCTGCGTCCACTCTTCAAGGCCGTCTATGAACCTCGTACAGTCACCCCAGTCGATAAGTGCGTCACTCCATGCTGCACCCATGCTGCCACTGACCCTTCCTTTGTTTCGCAGTGAACGAGTTAAACCATTCAATGCTGGCCGCCTCACGTGGCCGATAACTCTCTTCAAGGATGATTACAAGGATATCCAGCGCGTTAACGGTCCTGACGCCTATTTCTTTGTCCGATTTTTGCGCGTGATGATTCGCGTGCTCGTCCCCATCTGGATCATCTCATGGGTCGTACTTTTACCTGTCGCTTCAGTCAACAATGGCATTGGCTCGAACTCTGGGTTGAGTTTATTCACATTCGGGAACGTCGAGGCCGATAATAAAGAAAGATATGCCGCCTTCATCATTCTCGTCTGGCTTTCAACCAGTGAGTGGTCTGTCTTCTATCCTAATTCAGTCCTTCACGTGATTCGCAGTTTGGATATTTTGGAACATCAACCACGAAATGAGTCACTTTATCGATGTTAGGCACCGCCACCTTATCGACCCTGTTCACTCTCGCTCTGCTCAAGCGAACACTATCTTGATTTCCGGCATTCCTTCAAAGTATCTCTCTGAAAAAGCATTATTGCAGCTGTATTCGCGTTTCCCGGGTGGTGTGAAGAAGGTTTGGATCAATCGGTATGTCATTCCTATCAATTGTGAACCACCAGATTAAATCGTATATATATCTTTACAGTGATTTGAAGGAGTTGCCTACTATCTATGATCGCCGCCTTGCTGCGTGTGGAAAATTGGAGTCTGCTGAAACTACCTTGCTCTCTACTGCTGCCAAACTTCGCGCCAAAGCGCTCAAAAAGCAGGGTGACAATGCTCCAGATCCGACGGATTCCGCTGATCAAGCTGAACGCAACCTTACTCTCGCCGAAAGACTTGTCCCACGTGCCAAGCGTCCTACTCGTCGTCTCCCTTTGAGCTTCCTACCATTTTCTCTCCCTTTCGTTGGCCAGGAAGTCGATACAATTGATTGGTGCCGCACCGAGATTACCACCACCACTGATCTGCTTCGCCAAGCTCGCAAGGCTGTCTCTCAGCAACCTACTGACGAAGTGGACGAGGCCGACAGCGGGAATGCAAGTGGATCGGACAAGCCTGCACAATCGTATGCACCTCTCAACTCCGCTTTCATCACCTTCAATCAGCAAATCGCTGCACACATGGCTTATGGTTCACTCGCACACCACGCACCATACCGTATGGCTGATCGTTATCTCGAAGTTTCGCCTCAAGATGTTCTCTGGGGTAATCTTGGCCTGAACCCGTATGAGAAACGCATTCGGAAGGTGATTAGTTATGCAGCGACTGCTGCTTTAATTATTTTCTGGGCAATTCCTGTGGCGTTTGTTGGTATCATATCTAACATCCAAGGTCTCTGTGTGCGCGAGAGCTGGCTTGCGTGGCTCTGCAAAATCCCGCCTGTGGTCCTTGGGATCATTCAGGGCATCCTCCCCCCGGTTTTGCTTGCCGTCCTTATGATGCTCCTTCCCATTGTTCTGAGGTTGTTTGCTCGCTTTGAGGGTATTCCTACCCGGACAGGATTGGAACTTAGTTTGATGACGCGCTACTTCATCTTTCAAGTGATCGTAAGTATCTTTCACTATGAAAGAGTGTATCTTATTCATCCCACGTTTCCTTAGCACTCGTTCCTTATCGTCACCCTGAGTTCTGGAATTGTTGCTGCCCTCCCCGCCATTCTTCAGAATCCCAGCTCCGTTGCGACTTCATTGGCAACGTACCTTCCGCAGGCGTCGACTTTCTTCCTTACGTATGTTTTCTTTCTATTTTCTGTTTACTATCGAGTGCTTATTCTCGCAAAGGTACATCGTCCTGCTGGGGCTTACCGGATCTGCGGGTGGTTTCCTCTCCATTGTTCAATTGATTGTGTATTATGTGAAGCTATTCATTCTTGGAAGTACTCCTCGCTCCATCTATGACATCAAGTTCGGCCCACAAAGCGTCGCGTGGGGCACTTTATTCCCTGGTGTTACACTCATCACTGTCATCAGTTAGTTTGCGTATATTTCGCGAGATTCCATTGCTGATGACCTGTATAGCGCTTGCCTACTCTTTCATCGCACCTGTCATCAACGGTCTTGCTGTTCTCACCTTTTTCCTGTTCTACCAACTCTACAAATACCTCTTCTTGTACCAATTCACTCAACCTCCGGCTATGGACACCGGAGGTTTGTTCTATCCTCGAGCTATGCAGCATGTATTCGTGGGCTTGTATGTCCAGCAAATTTGTCTCTGCGCACTCTTCTTCCTCGCTCAGGATGCGAACAAGAAACCAATTGCAGTCCCAGAGGGCATTCTGATGATAGTATTGATTTTCCTGACGGTGAGTCCCAGTCCGAACTTTCTCCCATGATGCTCATGGGTCCCACAGCTCGGATATCAACTTGTGATCAACTTGTCTTATGGTCCACTCATCAGCGCACTCCCTCTCACCATCGCTGACAAGATTCACCCTGAAGATTCGCCCGAGACTGACAATGGTCGCAAGTCAGACGAGAAGCGGCGTGACACGTTTGACTCCGCCGGTGCTTCCACCTCCATTAAGCGTACACACACCGCCGACTCCTCGCCCGATTCCAAATCCAATGCCTTTTATGACGACCTTCACTTTTCGCAATACGCGGACGGGACGGTGGATTATGGGTTTGCCCATCCGGCACTGACGCGTCCTCAGCGTATTGTTTGGGTTCCAGAGGACACGCTCGGGTTGGGTAAGGAGGAAGTGGCGACGAACGAGACGTCTGGTGTGTTGGCGACCACGGCTGGCACGACTATGAACGAGGTGGGGCACGTCGAGGTGCATGCGCCGCCCGTGGATTTGAACAAGTTTTGAGCATGGTAGTGCGTGATCTCGTGATCTTGTTTTATACCCTCATGTTTTATTTCTCTTCTTGCCACTCATCATGTCTTGACGAGGATCCTCATTTTAAATACTGTGCATACTTTGTGCAAGAGATGCTTGTAATGTTGTTACGGTGACAATGGTACTCATTCATCCTGTTGCATCACGTTATCAATGGTCAGGAAAAAAATGCCCTGTGTCGTACTAGCACTCTCTGGGCGTACGTTGTCCGACTACAGTAGCTTGGAGTCTATCAACACAACGACTTCAAGCCTTGTTCCGCAAAAAACATATCTGTGCATGGCAACTTGGCAAGGCGGCAGCTCGGGAAGTTCCGAAAGGATGAATTCCATTATGTAAGATGGTATATACTCTATTAGGCAAGTCTACTCCTCCAATGGCTTGCGGCAAACCATTATGTACATCGGCGTAAAGAGCTGGTAATATCCGTCAGCACTGGCCATACTCAACACGCACAACTCACCTTGGTCTGACCACCTTTGACCAGTGAATCACCCGCAACCTTGAGGTTCTCGCATACCTCCCACGTACCCTTGGGCACCAAGCTAAGCATCTCCAAGAAACGCAGCCCCGTGTGCGTCACGACCCTTCCGCTCCAGCTATTACGCCACACCAGCACGAGGTCCCATATCGTCTGCGATTTGCGAATGTCCCCCTCGAGCGGGTAATACCACGGGATCTCGTCTGACCGCGCAGCGAGGTCCTCGTCGTGCTCGATCTCGAACCCAACATCGCAAATGGCCTTGCGCGCAACATTGACCGGCCGCATCTCTGGAATCCCATTGCCAATCTCGAGCTGATGGGCGAGCTCCTTGTGCGAGGGGATAGAAGGGTCCCAGTCGTCGGTCATGCACCACTCGTACACGCCAAACTAGCCATGCCATCAGCGAGTGCCTGTGAACGAAAGAAAAGACACGTACGACACCTCCGGGCTTGAGCACCTTTTTGATCTCGCCATAAATGCCTTCCCACGAAGGGGCATGGCACGTAGCTTCGATCGCATACACTGAAACGCCATCAACATCAACACTACCATTGGAAAAAAAAACGCACCAGCATCGAACGAATTCTCCCCAAAGGTCTCTGCAAGCTGCATAAAGTCACCCTTTACGAATGTAACTTGCTTGTCGAGCCCAGCGAGCTTCGTGTACCGCTGCGCGCGATGGACCTGGAACTCGTTGTTGTTGATCCCGACCACGTTGGCGTCCGTGAAGCTAGCAATTTCCCGTGCGGGCCCGCCGACGCCGCATCCCACGTCGAGCACGCGCATACCAGGACGAATCTGCATGCGCGCGGCAAGGTAGTGCTCGTGACGCGCGAGCGACTGGTGGAAACCCTCCCCCTTGTAAAAGCGGGAAAAGTGGAACGACGAGCCCCAAGCAAATTCGTACACGAGCGTTGCACCATCGTAGTAGCCTACAGAGAGAGAAAAAATGAACAGAGCAACTTTAGCGAGCGCTAGGAAGAACAGACCATTGACGACCTCGGCGTACTTGCCAAGGCGATTTTGGTTGTTGCCGTCGCTGTCCTTGCTCAGGTCCTCTTCCCAGAACTTGGTATAGTTGTTCATGCGTTGGTTAACGCGTCCATCGGGGTTCTGCTCGGACAACATTCTCTGGGGGGGTCTCATGTCAGTCAAGACATTATATGAACGAGTAGTCCAAGCGCTTACGAGTAAAGGGAAAAAGGAATGGGAAGGAAAAAGGAATGAGACGGCGCAAAAGGGTGGGCCCACTCTAAATACTCCAAGCAGAAAATCAGGTCATATATTTTCATTAGTGATCACGTGCGAGCGGAGGATGTAGGGCAAACCTAAATATGGCAAAGCCCATTGTGTGACCGGTTTGCCTCCTGCCTCATTAGGACTCCAGACTAACGCTCGGAGCGCTGCTTGCTAGACTGGTGACCAGCCGTCTAAAAGAGGCAAGCGCAAGGCAAACCGTCGATGGTCACCAGTCTATCATTTAACGCTGGTTGCTTCGTTGCACATGATGTCGGAACTATATGTCCTTTGTGCGCTTTCCCACCCCATACTCAAGGCAACCTCGTGTCGCCCTTGTCTCTTTCTCCGACTACCACCACCACCACCATGACGGGGAATCGCAACATTAGGGGAGTCATCGACCTCGTCCGTAAGATTTCTGGGAAATGGACCACCTGGAACCCTCCCATCCATGTTGCTGTAATTAGCATTTTTCTTATCGGTCGCCATCAGCGTTAAGACACATTTACCCTCAGGTTGGGGCTTATGGGACACTCGACGAAGACGGTGAATTCAACATCCATGGCAATATCTACAGCGACGAGTTCCAGAAATATCTTGACGATCACGGCTTCAGCCTTGTCATGGAAGACTACCGACCAAAGCTGACTGAACCCGACCAAGATTATATCGTAGCTTCCTCTGGCGTGATAAGAACAGAGTTCGATGTTGAGCAACACGTGTAAGCTGCCATCCACGAGGATCTTGCGGACGTATAATGCTCTCTCAGAAATGACCCAGCAATTGCATCAGCCTCCCTCAAGGGAACTTGGAAGTTCCGAGATGGCAAACGTGGCGCACTCATCATACTCATCGCACCTCGCTCATGTTTCATCCCCAATGCGATCACGACGAAGATCCTCAATGTAGAGCTACTGAGGGACAAGTACCTCGTCACGAGCGCACTCACATGCCCTGCATATCTCATGTACCTATCCAATAAATGTGAGCGCGAGGTTTTTTGTTCTTTAACTTGTCGTCATTCACCTGGCGCCTCTCCAGCTGGAGAATCCTTCTCTGCAGCCTTTCGCGCCAACACCCAGGGGGATTTGGTAAACAGCAAAATTGGGGGTGAATGGTGGACCGAAAACGAGGCTGCGCTGTTGCGCAGAGGTTCCCGCCCCGATGGGGAATACCGTTTCACGCCCCTCTTCACACTCAAACAAGCGAAGAAACGATCATGGCTAACCTGGATAAGAGAAGAGAGGCAGGATGCTGGTACAAAAAACTCGTAAGCACTAAGTGTTGCTCACAGGCGCTTGCTGGGATTCATGGGTGCCACTTTCCAGATTGCGGCAAGGTGTCTACCCGGGCCGCGAAGCGTCTACTGCCGAACCCGACGGATCGCAGCCTTCTGGGACGCACTTTTCGAGGTCATCTCCTTCTGCAGATCTCGTCGGTGCAGTTGGACCCGCAGGTAATACCCAAG
>JBBPRM010000129.1:0-27747 GCA_038092995.1 Xerocomus minutiporus | reverse complement strand
TCTCCACCCCTCCCTGGTCGTTGCAACTCGTTTCCTCCACATCCATTGTGGCATCAAGTTCTCTGACTTCCCCTTCATCTGTGTTCGTTCCAGGTACAATGTTTTCGTCGGCCTCTGCGTTCATTTCGTCCACAATTCTTGCCATTGATGTTTGCCATGTAGCTACCTTCAAGTGATCGTCTCCTTGTGCGGTGCTGACATCTGAATTAGTGTCTGGCTGGCACTTCCAGCTCCGGTCGTCTCGTCGATCGATCACGTTCGCCAAACGTGCGATAGACACTGCCAATTTACCGTGAAGTTCCTCTCGTGGATTTTTCTGCGATTCTTCAAATGCACGTAAGTCTGCTTCTGTAAGTTGTATCTTGACTTGCGAATTGATGTCCGTGTCAAGTTCTTCTTCCTCCTCCACTGACGATTTAACCTTTGCATAAGCTTGTCCATCGCCTGACTCATGCAACGCAAACGATGCTTCATCTTGGCGAGTTCCGGCCGCCTTTTTGCAATCATAGTAATACTGAATTCCCGAAATGACGTCCAGGTCGTGTTGTGATGCCGTTTTGATAAAGTTGTCAAAAGCCGCTCGGAAACTTTCGTGATGCCCTTTAATATCTTCTGAACGTCTCCATGGCGATAACAATGCAAGCATTGAAGCGAAATAGATGTTTTCGATGCGCTCATCACCTGTTTCGTGCGCTGGAAAGAAAGGACCGACGACATTTGGAAGGGTATTGTGATTTGGCGAGCGTATTACACGCCGGTGCGTTGTCTGTCTGGGGTGTTCTTCAAGGTAGTGACTGCGTCCATTGCGAGGACGACCACGTTTAGCAGGTCGTGAGGCAGCCGACGTCTCGGCCGTTTCTTCAACTTTTTCTTGACGGGGGATATGTTCCTCGTATGTTTCCACGACAAACAAGAAAAACGAATATGATGCCAGTTCTTCTCCTCGAAAGGTGTAATCTTGTATCTGACTTCGTACACATAGCCGTCCGCTTGCCCGCGTGTCGAACGTCAAAACATCCTATTCATCAAGTTCATGGTCAATTCCAATGCCTCGTTTGTCATTTCACGAACATCATATGCATCTTTATTGTTTGCCCCATGTTCAGCCGCTGCTTGGTCATCATCCTCGTCTGTGTTCTCCTCGTTCTGGATGCTACTAACACAGCTATAGAAAATAAGGTCTGAGCATCCAATTTATAAGTTGCCTTGACTTCGCTTACGATATTATAGCTCTTCTTGGTTTCAATTCTTCAAAAACCGACAAGAGATATGCTCCAAGCGAAGACCAATACAATGGAACATAGCGATGTGAACATATGCTGTCGCCCCATTTCATGAGGTACGACATGACTTGTGGTGCGGACATCTCCATTTCACGATTGATTGCGTGCTGACAACGGAAGATCAACAGCCGATTTCGATCCAGAATATTCTCCAGATGATCTGTGTGTCCCTCGTGATATAGTAGCGTGTTTGCCATCAACGCTGAGACGTTGTAATTTTTCCCTTGCTTCTTCGACTGATAAGCTGTTGTATACCACATCACATCTTTGGTGTCTTCTCCGTTTGTGATCAATTTGATGTCGTTGTTGCAACAAGTGGTCGCCGAAACGGCCGGGCAAAATGTGTTCACGAAAGGAACTTTTCGTCTAATGATGTAATTTCCCTGCGAATCGATTTTGTCAATATCAGATACGGGCCATGGCGCTCGTCGTTTGCATGTTAAATGCCCATGCACATCATATCGAAGACATGAAGATTTGGAGCATGTGTGGACCTGTTGAGATCGAACGACACGTCGCAATCGATCTGTAAACTCTGTTTTCCACTCCTCGCTAGCAGGGTCAGGGGGTCGTGAGTATGCCAGTTGGGATTCCCGTGGCATCGTCTTGATTGACAATTCATCAAGCCCGTTGACGTGAGCACGGATATTCTCTCTAATGAATCGACAAATTCGTTCCCGAAAATCTTCTGTTTCCAACAAGCGATGCATGGTTGCACAGTCCGGTGCATCTTTCAACCAAAGAAGCATATGCACATGAAGCGACCCTCTACCTTGCGCTTCCACAATGCCAAAATGCGCAGTGAGACGGCCCAATATGCCCATGCTTGAATGGACTTGGTCTGTTGTCCTTTTGATGCCGAATAATGTTTGAAGAATGGTATCAATGATAAAGAAAAAGTATTTGGCTGCTGCGTATGGATCCCGAGCAACATTCGAGGCGCGGTTATTGCTATCCGGACCTAACCTGGCGTCGAAATTGTCCATGTCGATTTCTTCTCCGGCAAAAATCTGCAAAATTGGATCGTGGATATCACATGGATTTATCGTTATCCAGAGCGAGGGGCCACATAATCGTAGACACGTTCCCCAAATTTGCCCACGATAGGAGGCACGTGACTTGTCTGATCCTTTGACTCGACCGCTGGACGTGAAGACGTGCTTCCGCAGAAGTTTGACTCGTGGATTGGAAATTGGTATGTGTTCTGCTTCTTCCTTTTCTGCCTGTTTCAAGTCCACCACAGTCAAAGAATTGATTGCCGTTGCGTCGCGCTCAAAGTCCTGCCGATACATCTGGATTCGTGCGGAAAGCAGAGCTTCTCGTTTCTGTTGAATGCCAAACACGACGAAAGGGAAGGAATGATGAACACGAAATCGACGATCGTAGAATTGAAGCGCCCATCGAACGTGTTCATCAAAACCAATCATTACCTCCCTTTTCTCCTCGATTCCTCCAATCCCGTATGGGAACAACATGGGAAATGCGGCTGCTAACGGATTCATCGCCGGACCTTCAACATTGCCTCGACCTATGCCAAATTCTGTTAAGGGGGCTTGACCATGTCGAACGGCATATCCTCCTTCTTTCTCTCCCATATTTGCAAGTGCAAACTTCATTCGTTCGTCCAGTGATAGCTGATCTTGCTCTGTATCGCTGACGCCGAGAAAATGTAAAGGAATCACAGATCCATTCGTGTCATACACCAATTCATCATCGAAAGTGGCGCTATCACCTAAACAAATTCAATGCGATAAAAAAGTATACATGGTATGGACTCACTGTCGTTTGCATCAACTTTCGTCTCGCTCATGGCCACGTCCTTCTCTTCATCTTCATCTTCGCCTCCCATTGCAGGTTCAACTGTCATTCACTTTGATTACTACAACTTTGAACATTGACTGAAGAATGATATGCTCACTGTCGGTACATGACTCATCTGCCGGTACGTATCCAGCCCTTTCCTTATCCGCTAATTCTTCGTGTGCTTCACATCTAACAGTCGCAGCAATTTCAAATGGGACGTCGTCTTCGGGAAGAGATTGTAATCGGTCGGACGATATGACAACGTCTTTGTACAGCGCGTTGTTCTCCTTCAACCACAACAGTGCTTCGTAGACGACACGACGACGGACCCTAAATGTTGATTTCAGCCACGACTTTGGCAATTTCTTCGACCCTATGAAAGTGACAGCTAAAACGCTAGACAGTTGGATTGCAGGCTGCGGTAAGAGTTGTCCCTCCAACATAGAAGTGACTGCGTCCGTATTCATGTTGTACAAAGTGACGTTTCCCATAATTCCACGTTGCAAATGTGCTGGATTCGACACATGGGCATCACGTGGGTAAAGCTTGACGACGTAACATCGAGGATAATGACGCGATATCAAAAGTTGTTCCGGGAGCGTCAAGATCGCAAGCTCGTGGGGAACCTTGCCAATCCACAGGTTATTGGCAAGACTGAGTTTGGGCAGATGGCCAGAGGTCAGTGCCCGATTGCAACTGTTGCATACCCATGCCATCGCTTCTGATCCTTCTCCAGATATAAATTCCGAAACGAGCAACATATTATGCCACAGTTCTTGTGCCGCATGAAACATAGTAGGGCGCAAAAGACGTCGAATATTGGGTATGTCCAGTAAAATGTGACGAGAACCTTGAAAACGATTGACTGTATGTTTCAGCAACCTTTCTTACGAAACGCACCTTCGGAACTCCCCAATTCGCGAGCGCACACGACACACACTGCAAACAACAGTGACGCGTTTGACGTGGCCTCGGTAAACGCACGATAACTTGCTTTCCGTTCGTCTTCCGTTGGCAACCGCATGAAATCAGGATATTTGTCGGCGAGAACATCGCAAGTTGCTGAACCGTCCATCTCCACATCGCTCTGTTCTTCCACTGTATCGTCTATCTCCATACTCTGCTCGTCCACGCTCAACTGTTCTTCGTCATAAAGTTCGGCTTCCTGTTGTTTCTTCTTGATGTTTTGTTCCGTTCTTACTATTGCTCTTTTTTCCTTCACCCCTCTTGCCTTCTCAACCGATGCTTCGCGCAACATATCCAGGTCCGATTCGGATAGATGTTCAATGATTTGCAAAATGATGGACCATGTCAAGCGACGCCCCATGCGAGGGAAAGTGCCTTCTGGAAGCAAGCGTTCTACATCATGTGTAGTGAGCTTCCCCACCAAACGTTGTCGTTTGTCACGGTCCGACATAGAACGTGGTGCAAGTAAAAGACATCTACGGTTTCATTGCAATAACCCCTACAACCAAACTTGCCCTTGACAGCTCGATAAAATAATGTTTGTGCAACGTTTGTCCCACTACCACTCGATCGGACACAATCTGTACCAGTCCGCTTAGACCGCAGTATCAGGAATGATCCGTATATCAAAAAAAAAAAGAGGTTGCGCCGTCTGCGCTGCTTTATTGACGAGTGTCAGTCCTTGAGGTTCCAGCCCACGGACAGAACTATCTCTTTTTGTTGAATATGACGAAACTCCGAAATCACGATTTTCCTTGAATAAGGACTACCGCCCAATCACCCTAATAGAGCAGAACTGCACTAAACGTTTATAGGTATTTCTACCCTGCAAGAACATCAGATTCGTCAACGCCACAAGCTTTCTCTGGGATGAAAGCAACACGCCAAACTTTCAACGTGGACCTTGTTATCAATCCGGCACGGATCACTCGCCGACACTACTTAGAAGCCTGTAACAACAGCGACATCGCATATTGTTCTCCCATTCCTTCCATGGTGTCATCCAAACGAAAAGATGATGCTGAACGACCTTCCTCTCCTCCGATCCAGACTGCTTCACATTCTGCTTCATCCTCTATGTCTCGTCCTTCCAACTTGACTGCCGCCGCTGAGGCCATTTTGAATCGTCTCGTGGCGCCTGATCTTTGCTCTGCATACATAGCCACTCCCAATTTGACTCAACGAGTCGAATTTCAGGCAGGAAAGAACAGCGACATCCTTACTCGCAAAGATACGGACACGGAGTTCATACTGCGAGGAGCTTTTCTCATAGCTCGCAACGAATTCTTTCTGGCGCCTGACGCCAACTTTGACCCCTCGAATGTTCATAACATGCATTTCCGTGACGCCAAACTAAGCTGCCGTCTCACGTCCCCTACCGCACCTACTCTCTTCCCTTTCGCGATTTCTGACTTCCCAAAGTGCATTGGTAACCTTCGAAACATCGAGAAGATAGTCAAACTCGATAAGGGTATGGACATCGTGAGCGCAATCAGCGAACATCTCAGCAAAACACAATTCAAAATCCAACATTCTCTATTTGAAGTCAGTACATCGTACGGAACCCAACTCACGCTCCCAACTGACAATGCACCATATAGCCGAAACCCATCGAAACGGCGATTGATACAAACGATGGTGCTGGCGATGTTGATACTGTCGCATCAGGTGAATTTATGCTAGTTATAGTATCTCGCGACGGAGATATTCACGCTTACAATGTATAGGCACACAGTTTGAGGACGAAGATCCTGAACTTGGACCTGAGTTCGCTATGGAATTGTGGCCTGTGGCTGAACGCTGCGAAGAAAGTCTGCAAAGGCTCTTCGAAACGCATGACATTTGTCCCCTGCCTGCGTATGACTCTCACGACGCTCTCATCCCTCCGTCTCAATATGAAACGATGCTCAAAGGAGCTACTGTCGAAGTCAGCTTTTCGTACTTGCATGCGTTTGTCAAAAAAAAGAACAAGCATTACTACTCCACCATCCTACGGCGCATGAAAGTTATTCAGGCCCCGAGCGCCCTTCCCTCTAGTCCATTCAAACGTGTTCGTGTTAGTGCTACATACGGTAAAGGCAAAGGACGTGCGTGATTGCATGTATCCAAGTTACCCATGTATGCTTCTCTTGACTCATTATGCTGCTTACCGTGCAGTATTGTTCATTCTCCTGTTCTGTTACTGTTTACTATTGTTCGTTCTCGATATTCCTTGTACATGCCCAGTTTTCATACAAATTGTACCGCTAGTATCACACTTGTCAATTGCAATTACTCAACCACTCAAGCGTAAACAAGGTTCCTGCCGAATCATCGGCCGTATGTCTAGTTAAATATACAAATAGGGAAATTTCATTATTTACGCCATGATCAAGGACGATTTCGTCACGGTCTCTACTTGCGCTAGTTCAATTGTTCTTCCAACTTGTCCCATTTGAACTACAACAACGTCGTACTTTCGATGGGGTCAGAAGGCTTGCAGATAACAATTCCAGGTAATGTTTGCATTAACTTGTTTTTCGACTGCTCACGCATGTGGCCCATCGTGTAGACCTGGATGAGGATGACTTCCAAACCACACCAGTCCCATTCGGACGCTCCGGTGTGTTTGGGTTTGGTGGTGCATCTGGACCAGAGTCGCCCACTATCCTCACCCCAACAACGGCGGTGGCAGCTGAATGGAGTTTCTTCAGTGCCCACACACGAGGAGATTCTCTCGCCTCCGATGACTCGTTCTTGGACCACGCCCCACGCCGACCATTTGCACACGCTTCCCAGTCGTCAATCGCGACCACCTCCACCTCCACCTCTACGGCCATTGTTTCATCTTCATTCACGAAAAAGGCTTCATTTGCCTCCATCCGAAACGCGTTCAAATCCGGTTTAAAGAGCAATGCAGACGTGCCTCCCCTCCCTAGCTTGGATCATCACCAGGTGTATCCGATCCTGAAGAATCCATTCAACAGGTCAACCTCGTCCCTCGCCCACTCTACCACCGCAACATCGAAGCAAAGCGCTGCCAGTCCCCCGCACCAACCTCCACGCCCCCCAACACCTGGTGAATCGCGCCCTTCTCGGTCCATGTCTCGTCCACGTGGCCACTCCACAGCGCGCTCGCACCATTCCCACTCTGGTTCTATATTTTTCGGTTCAGAGAACGGTAGCGACTATGGGCACGGTTATCCATTTGGCCATAATCCAAACCATGCCTTCAGTTTTGGCCATTCGCCACAATCACCCCCGCCTGTTCCGCGTGTCCCTGAGTCACTGGTTGCGCCAAGGAGCGAGAGTCCGGTCATCTCCGAGGGCGAGA
The DNA here is from genome assembly GCA_038092995.1 of Xerocomus minutiporus. NCBI lineage: Eukaryota > Fungi > Basidiomycota > Agaricomycetes > Boletales > Boletaceae > Xerocomus > Xerocomus minutiporus. The sequence goes on along the minus strand of JBBPRM010000129.1, from coordinate 20,382 downwards.
GCGAAGAGCTCGGTTCGTCGAAAAGTCCTGCGGACTACGCGTTACATGCGGTTTTCATCCGGTTTGCTACCCTCGCTGAGGCAAAGATCGATGCGTTTGTGCGCGAAAGCCCTGTAAGCTATATCTGATTTAGGGCGGGATTGGCTATTGACGCATAGCTATTCTTTAGGAGAGCGATCCGATATTGACAGACTTCTTCGGTCCCACCCTCGACCCGCAATTTGATGAGCTTCTTCAATCCCTGGGCAAGATTGCGCAAAAACGTGCCAAGAATGTCATAGATGCCATTATGCGCTGGCGCCGAGGTATACGCGATTCTCCAGCTAACCGGTCTGGATACCCTCGGACGTCCGAACGCGGCTCTCTCGCTGCGATCTATGTCATGTGCAGAACCCTGGTCGCCGTTCTTTCCATGCTTCCCGCGAATGCGCTAAGTGATACACTAGGACATAGCTTGGAAGAAACCATTTTTGAACAGTTCAGGCGACCGTTATTGAGCATGAATCCCAACTACAAGCTGTGTGCAGAGCTATATGCGGGAGTCCTAGGTTGTTTGGCCAGCCTAAGGTGGGTTCTTGCCACGTAAAGCACGCATATATGCATGTTCATTGGCTTATCGACAACGATGCCTTTGGTTTTAACTTTACGCAGATTCATGAGTGTCACAGATCGGTTCCTCAGCGAGCTTGCCCCCGTTGCGCATGGCCAAATTGCGAAGGATTTGGATACCAAGTATGAGAACTTGGTAAAAGGGTTGCGCTATGTACAAATCAAAGTAAGTCGGGATCTGGACATCCTCGGCGAGACGCGTGGTTTATCGTTCGAGCCTAATGCGATCGACAGGTTTGGCCACCAGAGGCATTTGAAGAGGCTGCTGAATTCATGGAATCCTTGGCGAAAACGTTCGAGAACGCACACGGCCTACGATTCAAAATCGCTTTCGCAGAAACGCTCACACGACTGTTGCATCCTATTGGCAAGGTGGGAAACATAATCGCTTGATTGATGATACCTGGATTAATTTTTCTGCAGGCTGCTCAAGCGGAAGTAAACCATCCCCAGTGGGAGAAGGCGATTGAGAAGATTTATCCTCGTGCAAAGGAGATGATGTCAAAGCCCCGATATTGGCACGTCGCGTATCCTTTGGCGGTTACAGCGCTCTGCGTCGCACCGCACCAGTTTTTCTTAAAACACTGGATGGCATGTTTTGAGTATGGAATCAGTAAATTAAAGGTGGCGTCTGGAATCCCTCCGATTGCTACCCATGTTTTTCTTATGTCTCCATTCTATAGGACAAGCCGTACCGCATTCCCATTCTGAATGGGACTGTGCGCTTGATCTGGACCTATCTTTACCGTTGCCAAGAACCCGCATCCACTTGTACATCGAAGCTAGATGGGCTCCTGAAGCATTTCTTCCCTGCAGGACGGCTGTCTGTCTTTCCCCCTGAAGAACATCTTGAACCATTTATTTGTGTTATCCACTTTATCATCTCTCGTCATTTCGACTATGGCCGTGACTTCTGTTTGGAACACCTACAGGAGGCTGCTAGTACGAGCGGCACATTGGCACCCGAGCGTGTCGGGGTTTTGGTGCAGGCGACTCTCTTGACATTACACGCCCTCGAACGTGAGGAACCGATACCCACATGGCCATCCGGTGCAGACTTTTCAACGATTCCCTCTTGGGACGATTACCCATCCTCCTCGGATGTTCTCCCTTCTTCGGTGCTCTTGAAACCCGGGATCCAGGACTTTGTCGACCGTTTCGGCGGGATAACTTCTACAATCGCACAAGGATGCTTCAAGGTTGTTGGTCATATGTCCGTCTTTGACGATCAATGGTCTCTGGCACGTTCTTCTGTGTCTGGTACCGTATCGCCGCATGAGGAATCCCACAACTTGGTTATTCGTCGGCATCCAGAGGGTGTTTTCGCGTATCCGAACCACCTGGTCTCACACATCAGCATTCTCCAGACGTGCTATCAATCATGGCCACGATGTTTACGCACTTCGTCGATTCCTCTCCCAGATGCGGTTGATTTGCTTTTACGTGGTGTCGTGCATGTTGAACCGCGGGTGGGTGAAGTCGCAGGGGCGGCTTTGAGAAGGTTCACGAAAGATGCGCTGTATGCGCCGGTGGTGCTGAAATGCTTCACTGCATTCTTGTTTGATCCCAAGAATGTCGAACGGGAAGGAACGGGTCATCGGATTCTCCTGGAAAGCGCACGGTTATTGAACCTTTGGACTGGCGTGGTAGATGCATGGATCACCGGACTATCCCAGAAGCCGAAGCAGGACCTAGCTGGGAGCGATCTGCAGGCTGCTCTCCAGCAAGCCGAGGAAATTGTGCTCGGTGCACTTTTCCTCCTTTCGTACGAATTGATAACCATCCGTTGTGCTGGCGTCAAGTTGATGCGCTCGCTCATTCCTGTTTGCAAGGATCTCGCTTCCGAGGGTCCCTCGACTACTGAATCAGCTCATTTCTCGCTCTTATATTCGATCCTATTCGAGAACGACTCCAAGGACTGTCCTTTCCTCCAGGGATTCGACGAATTACTCGATCGTGCAGAGCTAGATCGCCTTCAGCAATGGAAGAGATCTTTGAAGCCAGACTTTCTTCTCCGGATTGCCGATAGCAGCGTAGAGAAAGACCGAAAAATGTGGCGCTTCATCTATCCAACACTCACGCGGGCCTCAATGTCGAGCTGCGGCAAGCTCATCCCCAATTGTAGAGCCATCATCGAAGCCGCGACATCACGATATCATCCGGTGATGCTTCGACTTGCTGGGATATCTTCCAGTGGTCGTATGCAATCACCTCACGTGGCAGAGCGAGAAGGGCACAAGCTGATAAAGGATAAGATGGCTCTTGTCGACCAGTGGTACATGTGGACTAGGATGCTCTGTTCCACTGCCGCAGTATCAGACAATCGGCCCCCGATGACACAAGCAGGTCGCGAACACACTCGTGCGCCTTCTGAAGCAACGTTCGAGCGCGAGAGAATGTCCACGACGCGCTACCTTTTCAAGCACCTGACGCCATTCTTGGACGCAGACTATACACCATTTCGAGATGCTGCTGTGTTGTCAATCAGTGCATTTCCTGTTGAAGGGTATCCACAACTCCTAGAGGACCTTAATCTCTTCACGTCTCGTCAATTTTATGACGAAAGTCGGACCAAGCCAGGCTCATCTGTGACTGGTATCCGGCCTCGTCGACAAGCTCGCTTGCATTCGGCAGTCGCTCGTATCTATTACCTCACTGCCCCCCATCTCCACTCTCTAAAGTCGCTAAGTAAGCAAGATGCTCTATACCACGCGCTCAAGTTCGTTAGGAACACGCAAGCGTTCCTACTAGTCCCTGAGCACCGCGATAATTACTCTTTGCAGCGGCTGCGGCGCTATTTTTGCGGGCTAGTTGAGCGTCTTTTCGATGGTTCGGAGGATCTTCCCGAAGCGGACAGTTCCGCCTCCCCCAGCTTCTATCTCTCTTTGTACCGTATGTGTGAAGAGTGGTGCCAGTATGGTCCACAGTACGAATCTGCCAAGACGAGGTTCATCCTGATGCAGAGAGCTGCGGCCGCAGCCATCAAAGACCCTGAGGCAGAGTCAGACCCTGGCGAGCGATTCCAACACGAAACCAAACTGCTGTCGCATGCATCTGTTGGGGCATTGGCTTCTCTTTGTGTGAGTTTGTCGTTCACTTTGAACGCGGCGCCGTGCTAATCGGACGTATAGCAAAAGGTTTATCGTTCGGCCGACACTGTCGAGTTACAGTCTCCGATCGAACGACCTATGCCGGATACTCCTAAACCACTCGAAGCTGTTCAGGTTCTGGATCGAATTCATGCCGTGTTTGAGGAAGGCCAAGCACCGCTAGTGGCTTATGCCAAGTGAGTCTGGTCGTCACGAAAGTTCCGTTTGACATATCTGATTTGTTATACTCTTCAGGAAGGCTTTACGGTCTCTCCTTGTCCTGCCCCAGCCAGGCACTGATTTACTTGCAGATGTCCTTCGTCGGGGATTCTGTGATGGCAACGCTACTACCACATTGGGTAGCGCCGCCTTCTTCGAGACCATCATGGACGTGATTTGCGACGCACCAAGCCACTCCTTCACATTTGCGCAGGTTGTCTGCCTTGGACTAGCGAACCTATGTCACGGAGACGTAAAAATACGGCGGCATGCATTCAACATTCTTGTGGCCATTCATGAACAGTCCGCGGGCGTGATCGCCATGGCCGAGTTCGAGACAATGGTAGCCAGTGACACCCCAAGCGTTTATCTCCAAGCCCATCGACTTGTTGGAGAATGCCTTGCAGGAGAGCATCCAGGGCATGCCTTTGGCGTCCTCGCACAGGTCATGGCACTGCTCTCACGTGTCCACCGTCACGGCAACGAAAGAGTTTGTCATCTCATGCTACAAAGCTTGGAACATTGGATGCCAAATCTCGAGATCAGTGCGCCTGACACGTCGACGCTGGCCTTGACATCAAAGGGCAACCTGGCTATGTATCATCTGCTGGCTCTTACCAAGCTCTTTAGTGATGTACAACCTGAGCAAATTGCCGCGATCTGGGCCCGGCTGGTTGAGGTGCCAGACCCTTTATCTGGGCGAGCCGTCGCGTCTTTCCTGATCAACGAGTCCCTCAAGGTCGCCACGGCTGCCTTTGTCAAGTGCGCGTCTGAGGTTATCGCGTGCTTATCTCGTTCAGCGGCGGGAGTGCAGATCTTCCAGGAACTGTGCAGCGTTTGTGGGCCAGAAAGGATGCTGCCTACGTTTGAGCACCGGCTAGAACAACCGACTCCAGAGGAACTCGAGCTTTGGTCTGATCTGGATGTACTGTTCGCAGACGATCATCCTCGCCAACTCTTGGGATCCGCTCAGTACGCGATGGTGTACATTGGCTCTGTCTCACTTGAGCGCATGTGGACATACCACGAGCAAATACCTGCCATCCTTTCTGCCGTCCTTTCTCATCTAGACCACCGAGTCTCAATGCTGCGACTAGCCGCCCGCCGTATGCTGTTTCACCTGATGAGAGCTTGCGTGCCCCGGTACCCGTCGGCCACTGACAAGGTGGGGCAACCTCCGCAAGCGTCTCTGCTATCAGTCATCGCGACCATGGAGGCCCAGGGAGATTCCCTCTTCTGGACAGAAAGCGATGCGGAAGAAGTAGTCATGCCTCGCATGAAGTACATTATTGACCAAGTGGTGTCCGTCATCGGGCAATTCGTCCCAGATCTGGAGAAGAACCTAGCTACGTTATTGATACCCTACATCGAGCATTGCCACATTCGCAGCATCGCCAAACGGTCCCTTCAGGTCTTCCGGCTGTTGACGGTCCCTCTCTCTCAAGACGTTCTCGGGCATATACTTAGCCGCTTATGCTCTACCATTTGCGATGACGAGACCGAGCTCCACCAATTCGCCGAGGCAATCGTGTCCACCCTTATGGTCTCTGTGGCATCAGACGATCTCGATCCTGCACTCCTTCCCCGTCTCTTCTGGGCAACAGCGTCATGTCTCATGACAGTTGTCGAGTCCGAGTTCGCTGTGGTGGTCAAACTCTTGACCATCGTACTCGGCAAGTTGGATTTGGACAACGCGGAGTTCGTAGAGTCAGTTCTCGCTCAGCGTCCAGAGTCTTGGAACGGCACGTGTAGTTTACAAACATGCCTCCTGAATGGCTTGCGCTCGGCAACCACTATGGCCGATACGTTCACCGCCCTGCAGCAGCTGACCAGGATCTCAGATTCCCGGCTCATCGAACCCTCAGAACGTCGTGTTTGTGATCTATTTGCGCTCTCCCTTCCATGGTGTTTACATGCCATGGCTGGTAACGATCGCGATACCGCCCTCGACGATTTTTGTACTTCCATCGCCAGTCTTGCTTCACAGGAAGGCCGCGACATCATCTCCCGTATCATGACCTCCTTTGTCAAAAATCGCTTCCGTACCAAGGACGACTTCCTTCGGCAATCCATTAATGGGCTTCGCGAATATTACTCGGCTACACGCTGGTCAGATATTGCCACACTCCTTCTGGGCCTGGTGCTCAACAAGGAGAACTGGCTACGCATTCATACAATGCAGGTGTTGAAGGCGTTCTTCCAGCAACGTGACCCGCGAAGCGCACATCACTCACTTGTAACCGAACACCTCATGCCATTGCTGCGGCTTGTCGAGGGCGACCTGGCGGCTCAAGCGCTTGACGTACTCGAAGAGCCGTTAAAGGTGTCTGGGGGACAAAATTCTCGCAATGTTCTGCGGATGAGCATGCACACCTCATTAGATTCCGTGCCTGTGGACGAAGGAGAAATCTTTGGCGTTCCTGAGGATTCTGGATGGTGCATCCCTCGAGTCAAGTCGCGGCGATCCATTTGCAGGAACAACATGATGGCAGTTGCGCAATCGTGCATCGGTGCTTTGCGTCCATCCTATATCGATCTAGAGTCACGCTCCCCGCTCATGTCGTTTACGGACGGACTGGATGAAGATCTTGGTGTATTGGTTCAGGACCTTCACGAGCTGAGCGAGTTCTTCCAGAACACGAAACCCCATCCTCGTGTCTTGATACCGAGTCAGCAGTTGGAGGAACGCGTGGCGTCCATCATCGCCCGATCGACGGACAACTCCGAAGACCCTCAGACGCCGTTCACGGACGTCTTTCATATTGGCAAGCCGAATGACTATTCGGACGATTCTGGGGATGATACCGGTTCTGATTCTGAGCTCGATGCGTTCATTTACGATTCACCGACGCTCTATAGGACTGCTCCGAATGGCTGGGGGCTCGACTAGTATGCCAACCGGGTAATGTCACCGACACGTTTCTTTCTTCAGCTGGATTACGCGCATGTACAGTGTAGTAATTACTCGAAACACAGCAAGTGCTCTACTTTACCCATAGACTTCACGTACACAGGATAACCTATTAATATACTGCGAACCACGTTTCCACGGTGTGTTTCATATCAGTGTGACCCTGACGTCACTGTTGGCGTGTCTCCGTTCAATTTCCCTCCACCCCACCGCAAGGCCTGAGCCTCACCATAACCTAACCACCACCTCAGAAGCCCTTCACAAATCATTCAGCGTAGAATTCGTCAGAGCATGGGAGATACCGTTATCCGCGAGGTAACATTTTCCCGGTTCCCAATTTTCATCCTAATGCTACCACTTTGAAACAGGTCACCAAGGACATTTGGACGTTCTCTCGGTCTGTTCCGCACTGAGCGAACCAACCTACCAATACTTATCGTCCCTCCAGTCCGTTCGCCAGGTATGGCCTGTTTCCTGTCGGCGGTAGATCGACCGCTATCAAACTCAGGGATGGAGGTGTTTGGGTGCTCGCCTCGACACCTCTGGATCGCGACACGAAAGCCAAGATCAACGAGCTTGGTCCAGTCAAGTATGTTTTTGAACATTCTTACCCGATGATCATCCATACACCTGTCCAGGTACATCATCAATCCAGATAGCGTTCATCACCTTTTTCTGTTGGAGTTCAAGATGGCGTACCCAGATGCCAAGGTCATTGGAGTGGAAGATACGATCAAGAGGATGAATGAAAAATCGTTTCCGTTTGATGGTCGTGGGTGTTCGCTCTAGAGTTATTGTGAGTGTGGTGATGTGAACGTATGCTAGTCTGGGGTCGCGATCCACCCAACACGCAGTACGGCTTTGAAGAAGATGTGAGTGGACTTGGCGTACCCTGGAGGCATGACTGATTCTATTTTCCAGATCAAACACTGGTACGTTCATCATGCAAGAGCAAATACCGAGGGGACTCAGCTGGGAACATTAGTTATTTCTCTGGCTTTAGAAATAAAGATGTCGCATTCCTTCACGTCTCTTCCAGGACTTTGGTTCAAGCAGACTTATTGTTCAATTTACCAGCGAAGGAACAAGTAAGTAGTATCAGTCTGTCCGTTTTTCGTTGCAGTGATTCACTAAATATCCTCAGTACTCGAAATCGTCCAAATGGATCCCTCAGGCAACTTTAACGCCGGATTCATGGGCTCATCAGAAACTCATTCAAAATGTCACCATCGACGTCGAGTGAGTTGAATCGATGCTCGCCTTGTTAACACGTTGGCTAGAACCACTGCAGAGCGATGAAGCGGGACGCGAAAACGGTGGCATCCTGGAACTTTGACCGGATAATCCCTTGCCACGGGGTAAGCATTGAAACAGGTGCTCTTCTCCAAACATTGGATGCTTACTTCGACCTTCAGGATGTGATCGAGCGGGGCGGGAACAAGGCATGGCGAGATGCCTACAAATTCTTCATCGACTGATACCACGACACGATTTGTGGTCCCGACTTGTTGAACGAGTACTTTGTCTATTACTACGAATCTGCGACTGTAGCATTGTATTTGAATATGTAACACTTTCGATATTTATATTCTCAACAGCATTTGTTCAAATTGAATGGTTTGGGCGTTAAAATTATTTGGAGTCTCAGAACCTGTTCAAGTCGAAATTTTGGGAAGTTGGTTGCTTAGTTCAAAGAACCACTGTATTAGTTGGATCCATACCGTAAGATATATAACTGGTTGCTGTCGATGTTGCGTTACACAACAGCTGGTGGTAGTAATTTCGTGCAAAGGACTCCCTCGCATGACTGAACGAGAAGGACGCTATTCTTAACTTGTAAAGCCTCGAGTCTACGAAACGGTTTTCATAAAACTGTAGCTGGTCATAGTGAGCAGCTGGGCAACACCGTCAGCTAGGATATCCTTCAGAACTTTCGCAGCCATTGGTGCCGTGGTAACCCTAGTATTGCACAGGTCTGTAGCGATGGATATAATTGGCCGAGTGGTATATAGCGACGAAGGTGATGTCACTAGCTACTCTTGCATACCGGTTGTACACAAAGCCCGTCTTAACGCATGTTCCTGCATCAAGATGAGCTTTGCGAAGACAGGTTGCCTAATATAAGGAATAACCATTTATTGAGCAATTAGCTAGGCAAAGTCGAAGCATGAATACCTTCAATGGCTCGGTCATGTTACAGAAAAAATTCGCCATGTGCCATACACCCTTGCCGCAAGAAAGCAATAGCCATGTGATACATGTATCACATGAAGAGGGCAGGATGCTGAGACTTGTGATAAGGTGAAATGTCGCGTAACGCGGTTCCTAAAGTAGTGACTCTATGATGGGGAATGAACCTACTGATCTCAAAGGTCCGTTTTGCGGAAAACTGTTCACATTGGAGTAACACCTGATGATGGAGTCTACGCCACCGTTGGGACTGGGATGAAGGCGGAATCGTCCAATTTGATGTGCGCCAGATTGGCGATTTTTGCACCGGGAGAAGCAGGCAAGTCAAAGATAACGTTCGTGGATGCAAGAGCTGAATGCGATCAATCAGATCAAGGCCGCACTCCACTCTTCAAACAACCTTGGACGACTACGAAGGAAGTGAAGAGACTCGTTGCCATGACTAGGCTGAGACTCATTTGAGTTTGATTGTCAGTGTTTTGCAGTGAGTGTTGTCTGCCAAAACTTGTTCCGCCCCTCACCCCTTCCGAACCTGAAAGTTCAGGGTCCCAACCCGTCGAACCTTCAGTTAGTAGTTTTGTATTGCGGCCGACCACACCTTTTTTTTTTCAGCAGGCCCAGAGCACTCACGAGAGCCGGACGAAGTAAATATGTTTAGTGGATTTCTTTGAGGCTGCCAGCTCGATTTCGCTGATTCCGCTTCTTACAGTACTGGAATTTGTGGTTATGGAATCAGAATCCGTTACAGAGCTCCCAGCATGTAAACGCCCATTTCATTTCACGGATTACTATTAAGGATCTGGTGATTCCCACCTTGACCTGACGCAACCAAAGAGGAATTGTACTGAATGCTATGTAGGATATCACACTTTCGCCTAGCGGCCGAGGTAATTCTGCAGTACGCATTGGAAAGGCATGCCGTAGACCATGACTTCTGGACACACAAATCCGAATCTGGGGAGTTCAAGGGGTGAGGTTAGCAGCCATCTTGGAACACGCGGTGAAGTCGTGTATTGGGGCAACGGTCTCTTATAAGACTGGCCCTAGGGTGAGCACGCCATCAGAGACACTACGATATTGCCAGCTATGCCCGTTTGCTTGCTCTGCCCCACCGGCAACCAGCCTTCATTCGTCGGAATAGGCGAGTTGTCAAATGCAAGCTGGTTCCTCGCCCGTTGAGGGCTATCCTAGTCTGACGTATGTCCTCTCTAGCATATTTCAGAGGTACATTCAATCGTGCCGCGCAAACCCGCGGGACATCCTCATTGTCAACCCGTCACCGCTACCAAATGTTGCATCTGCAACAAGAAGTTCGCCTCTCCAGGCGCCTTGGCCAGCCACCAGAGTGCTAAGGGGCACTACCCTCCCAATCTGGCGCCTACTCACAAATCCGCAAGCTCCGAGGAACCCGCTCCACAGTCAGAGACTCGCGGAATTTCTTCATCTTCATCTGCAGTGAACCGCAACGCGATTACCAACAAATCGGACGTGGCTGAAAAGCGTGTTATACATCGCTGCAACGATTGTCAGGCAACCTTTGACTCCCTCGCTCAGCTGGAGACCCATCGGTCCTCACATGAGAAGATCACTTGTTCAAAGTGCAGCTACCTGTCCTCCTCCCTCTTTGAGTGGAATGACCACATCAAACAAGCGCATCAAAAGGCTGAGCCTAGCTGCAATCGTCAGGCGGAGTTGGCTTCTGACGTCGTCATCCCTCCCTGCAGAAGCTCTAGTCCCGCGATCATTCGTCCCGCGAGCTCTCAGTCCATAAACAACAAAGGTGTCTCTTCCAACTCGCACATCAAAGGTTTCGTCTGCGATATCTGCAAGAAGGTGTTCAAAGTTCTGGTGGGCTTGCAAGCCCACATGGCTGCGAAGCATCCTGCGGGGGCGAAGTGTGTCATTTGCCACTTTATGTGCCCCTCGACAGCTGCGCTTGAAGAACATGTCGATGCCGTTCACGCATGTGCTGTGTGCCATGATGGTATTCTCAGAGACGCGCAGACTTTGTCTGATCACATGATCGAGCATTCCCATCCCATCCCATGCAAGAGGTGCGGGACGCGGTACCAGACAGAGGACGAGCGCAAGTTTCACTTCGCCGCCACAGACAACGACCATCCGGTCTGTATCACTTGCCGTCTAGGCTTCGAAGATGATCAGGCGTTACGCGCTGTAAGTCTCGTTGTTTGGCGTTAAGGGGGACTACCGATATTCATGCCTGGACCCAATTAGCACACAAATTCCGCTCATCCCACTTCTCCGCAGCCAAGCACAAAGCCGAGCTCTCCCCGATTTTCCGCGGAATTCAGTGTAGACGCCCGCGCACCCACGGAACACCTAGGTGTTTTTCAGTGCGATGTTTGCCACGAGGCTTACTCGTCTCAAACGGAAATGGACGTCCACGTTGTTACAGTCCATTCGTGCCCCATCTGTCATGATGGTACTTATATGGATACGAGATCACTGGAGGAACACCTCGAGCAACATCGTTCTCCTTACGTGTGCCATCTATGCAGCTTGGCCTACGCAGAGGAAGACCAGCTCCTTGAACATTACAAGGACTCTCCGAGCGATATCCACCCCCACTGCGAAAAATGTCAGCTTGGGTTCGAGAGCAACGACACGTATGCTGTCGTGAGTAGCACATGATCATTATTAGAATGAATTACTAATAGGAACTCATAGCATGTCGAAGAAGTTCACCCGCGGGTTGCTTGCGATGTGTGTGAGGGTGAATTTTTCGATCAAGGAGAACTCGCTGTCCATTACTCGAGTTCGCGGAAGCATCCAAAGTGCGAGAAATGCGGTATCGGATTCAGAGACCGTTTTGATTACACGGACGTGAGTGGTAAAAGTTCGTCGCTGGTTCCCTCTTGACCTTGGATTGTACAGCATGGCGCCTCTGCACATCCCGAATGTCACTGTTACCTGTGTCAATGGCACTTCGACACACCAGATATTTTACAGAATCATATCAAGCATTTTTCAAATCATCCTAAATGTCAAGATTGTGACATTAGGTTCGCTGACGCGGACGCGTACCAACACGTGAGCTCTAAAACTTGACACGATTAACTTTGCGATAACCATACTTTCGGCTTCTAGCATCTTTTTACTGTCCACCGCCCACGTTTTGGCGATCAGGGGCATTTTGACGTCTCGGCGGTCGAGCCGATTCGTGAGGGAAAGTTGGCGCATGGTGATTTTTCGAGTCCCCCATTGAGCGCTCGGGCATTTGACCCTGTTTGGGGCTTCGAGGGTAGTGCGAGCCTCCCATATGCATCATACATTCCCTTACCTCCCAGCCTGAGCGGCTATTCTAGCCCTACATCCCAAAGGGCAATCGCTGAATCCGGCGGGTCATCAGGATCGCATTCGTGGAGTTCCACCCTTTCTGTTGAGCAACGTTCTCCCACGGATGGCCCGCCATGGAATGCGGCGATCCAATCACTATCGCTCGACGTTGACCAAGACTGCAAGGTGTCTCCCGACTTTAATCACTCTCCTTTATCGACAGTTCCGGCGGTTGGGACCCCCATCATATCCAGCGCGCCGACCATTCAATTAGCCGACTTACAGAGCCCCTTCAGTCCACGGCCTGAACCACCTTCATTGTTTTCACTTTCTCAAGGGATCGGTGACACTGCAATAACTGCTGTGGGGCATGACGGCGTGGATAGTGACTCCAGCAGCTCCTTCACGCGTTCCCCTCCATTGGTCTCTCCCATTGTCAAATTACCCGATCCAGGACCCAATTCTCCGGTGTCTACGTCATCGAGTTGGACGATGACAAGTGATGGAGATTCTAGACGGTCCACGCCTCCCCGTCAATCTATACCGTTCTCGAATGGGATAAGCGGCACATTTTCCACAGGCCAGAGTGCAGAGTCCGATCACACTGTCCCACAGCTGACCTTGCTAGTTCCTAACTCTGCACAGTTAGTCAGATTTCTTTGGTCGCTAATAGGACGCCTTACTGACGTAGTACATTAGTAACTCGGGATGCCCTAGCTCCATTTCCCCCGAGTCGGCCGGCATCAGTGTCTCTGCTACCATGACACCAGAGTATCTTCGCGAGGCGAGGGCGTATCTATCCCTTACACATCAGGTGCAGGAGTCGGCGTCTCCTGCAAACCCTCGTAGTCCTGGTATCTCATCACCCATTTTATCTTCCACCGGACTTGCTATAGGTGAACAAGGGGGGCGCCGTCGTGAGGTACGGTTCGAGGACAACATCATGTCGGAGTCCGCATGGGACAGACGTTCCACGTCAAGTGACTCATCCCTCGATCCCCCTGTTGTACTTCCTCGACCCGGTACGGGCGGTTTGAGAATGAATGGTATGTGTCGTGCCGCATTTCGTGCCTCGATTTGCCTCTTATGATCTCCGACTCAGGTGTTAGTAAATTACCACGTTTTTCAGCGCTGAGGCGCCCGAATCGAAGGTGGCCCAACGGCCAGGCAAACCATGCATATCCGCGCGGACAAAATAGGCGGCCGAATAGGGCGCCTGTGCCGTCATACCACTGCAGGTCCTGCTATAAAGATCAATGCGACGAACCGACGACGACTACATGTGGCCATTTGTTTTGTTACGAGTACGTTGGCTTTGATATGGTTTCCCCGATTAGCGCTCTGAACTGGATGCAGGTGCATCTCTACGGCAGTCATGAAAGACGCGCGTTGTCCGGTTTGTGATGCACCAACGTTGCTTTATTGTCTGTTCCGCATTGATACGTCGGCTTGAACCTGGGGCAGTCACTCGTCCCAACTTTTTTCTGCCGTTGCTCTGCCGTACTGTTGTTTGAGCGTATTGTTATGCACGTGCTCGATGTTGCTAGCCAACCTATGCACGCCGTGTCGATTCTCAACCAAGGGATCATGACGGTGTTTGATGTGACTTGGTAAGTTTGGCGAGGGCCTGGATTGCAGCGTCGAACAATTCCACATCAGTTGTGTCTCTCATAAGAAGAGGCTGGCGCCATTGAGTGCTTGAGATGGCGCAGGGCATGGCGCAGGGCCACCCCACGAGAGACTGTACACGTAGGTTCTACAGCCATGTCTCCGCATTGCCGCTGGCCACTTTGTTGTGTGTGCGGTCTTGGTTGACGAGTCACTGGGGGCATGCCGACTCGACGTCGGCGCAAACATTCGGATGTTCCATGAACGCGCGTACGTGTCATACTTATTGCAACAAGCTCCATCCTTGAAAATTTGAAAGCTTGACAATTATATATCGGAGCGAATGCGATCAGCCACTGCGAATACCTTCTCGATCGACATGGTTCTATGGTTTCTCCGACTTCTTTCCCCCCTGATGCCATGGAACGAGCCGCTGAACGTTTGAACAGTAAAAGTTGGATCTAAGTTTACTGCGTCGATATGAATCATGATCCCTCCTCGGCTAGTTTCGTGATCCGCGCAGGGCCCTGCAGCTGAACCCATATGTAAGTACGTACGCTGCAAAGAAGGTTTGTGAAATGCCTCCCAGCGCGCGGCTCCGACTAACTTGTTGGCACGCACTACTAGTAGTACATCCGATGATCCATCTCGAATGCCACATTGTCCGAGAACTCATTCTACGTAGGGATCAATCTGCAAAACATGCTATATGGTGAGTCTCGCGACGCGGATAGCGCCCACTGCAGGCATCCAGCTCACCCTCTACTTCAAGGTCATGTCTACCCTTGAATGAACACACAACTTGAGGCGATAGCGCCGTATAGTAGATGTTCGATTCAGACGAATCATAAGACACCCATTTGTTCCACCGTGTAGTGCACACAAGGCTTGCATTCAAGAGCAGAAGACGAGATACTAGTAATACAAAACTGCGTCAGTGTTGATCTCTTATCTGTTCCGTCTCTTCTTGTCGGATTGCAATCGTCTGCCCTCTGCATATTCGCTCTGCCTGCTAGCCTTCTCTTGCTTGTCTCCATCCCACTGTAAGCTGTTTTCCAATCCATTCGTCTCTGCCCATCTGAATCTGATCTCTTGTTCCGTCTGCCTCGCCTCGCCTCGCCATAGTAGTCATCTACAGCAACTTGGCCAGTCTATATAAGGTTCATGGCGGAACTTAGGTTACTTGGGATCGTACTACAACAATGCCCACCTGCCCCCAGTGTCCCAGTCGTCACTTCAAGCACGATGATGCCCTCCGAATGGTCAGTATGAGTGTTTTCGTGATCGTTCGGTGTTTTCAGCTGTTCTGCTCCACAGCATTACAAATCTCAAAAGCACGGGCCTCATCGTTGTGGACAGTGTGGCAACGGCTTCTCCTCCCAACAAGGCCTCGAGCAGCACACGTCGAATAAGCATCCTGCATTTGAGTGCCACTACTGCGATCGGGAGTTCAAGACGGAGAATGCCCGGTTGGTCCACGAACAAACCACACATCCGCCCACGTTTGAATGTGAATACTGCGATCGGGAATTCGCCACAGACGAGGGCCGCTTGGCGCATCAAAAGGTCAAGCACCCCATACATTCCAATATACATAGCATAGAACATGATCAGAGCGGCACTCGGGATGTAGGCATACAAAATCAGACTCAAAGGATATCTGAAAGATACAATATCAATCGAGCCTCCGTATGAAAGAAAAAGAAACCTACATTGCTCAAATTCTGATATGAACGAACACAATCCGCTTCTCGAACGACACCTCATTGGCTGTCTCCACCGCTGCAGTGTTCAGCGCCACGGCCGCATGCTCGAATCCAATCGTCGGCTGTTTGAACATCTCCTGGTAAAACCGAGTCACAAACCGGTGCGTGACTGCGTCATCGACCCTCCACAGCGTCCCGATCACCCCATTGAAACCCGCAAACTGCATCCCAGCAGCGAGATGGAGCACCTCGTCCGGCGTCGACGCATCCCCGACCGCGGTGTGACACGCAGACAGGAACGCAAACTCGGAGTTGGTGCAGCGCTCCTGGATGATGCGCATGAGCGTGAGCTTGCCATCGCCCATCGCGAACCACGAGTCAAACGGCTTTGTCGCGTGCTGCGCCCCATGACAGGCAACGTGCACCCAGCGGTGATCTCGGAATGCCTGGACCGCCCCTTGGGTGGTGGCCGCCTCGCCGGTGACGGTCTCGAATTTGACATCCGAGGGCATCCCCGTCTCGTTGCGGATCCTCCGGATTTCGTGTTCCACCTCGATTAGCTCGCTCAGCTTGATGTCTGCACTCGGCCGCGCTTGACCGACGGCCACAAATGAAATCGCGTTCGTCGCTCCAGTGGCATCGCGGGCCTTTTCCTGTGCACGAACACGCTCGCGCGTACGAATGAGACTCGAGAGAGAGGGAGCGTATGAAGAGACGTAGAGGTCCATAAAATTCTTCCGCCCTTTTCGGTATGGACCTGCAGCATGCAGCGGGAGAGTTGTGAATTTCGACGTCGGGCACCACCAGATGCGCGAGCCTACAGGCAGCTGAACATCATTCTGCAGGATGGAGGTGATGGGTTCAACCATGGAGGACCATAGGTCGCGCAGCATCTCTTTCACCCAGGACTCTCTGTGTTTTCCGTATGCGTGCGCGTCCTGCGTAAGCTCGGATAATTGCGAACATAGTTGCTCGGCATCAGCGAGTGAACAAGGAAGGGATACACGGACAGGTGTGCGACTGTGGAGGACAATGAGTGCGTCACAGGTGTACTTGCTTGCATTCACGATGATGACAGGTCCGTGTTCTGCAGCAAGTTGGAGATCGTCGAAATGGGGAGGTAAGAGAAATCGTGAGAAACCATCCAGGCCGCGAATCTTGTCGACAACGGACTGCCATTCCTGCTGAACTTGCCAGTATGGATCTGCACCTTTGCCTCCGCTTCCTTGAGCATGCTTCTTGAGGTCTGTGCTTAGCTGTGTGAATTTCCTCCCTAGCTCGCGTCCTTGATTTCCCTGGCTTTCCAACTCCGCCATGGAAATGTCAAAGCGGGCAAGCTGATTCCAAAGGATTCCTCGTCCTTGCTCCAGAAACTCCACAGCCATCTGGAAGTCACCATGCCTTATACCACATGAGAATGCATCATTGGCCAGATCAGCCACCCTTGTCTGCATTGTCTCATGTCTTGATTTTACTGAGGAGTTGAGGGAGGTGAAATGATCCAGGGTATTGAGTGATGTCTGATAAGCCTCCAAGACTGAAGGGTGGTTATACTTTTCAGCATCTTGGACCCAAGCCTGGACTGAGTCCAACAAATCTAGTGAAACTGCTGGAGCACATTTCTTCAATAGACTATAAGTTCCAAAAGCCTCATCTAGTATTTGATCAGGGTGAGAGATAGAATCAGATAAAAGCAGAGTGGCTGATGCTAATGATTCAATAATGAGTGCAAAATCTGAGTTATGAGCTGAGTGGATATCTAGTGCCTCCTTCAAGACGGGGTGTGCTAATATTGAGACCGGGGGAACATATGGAATACAAACCAGGATGCACAAACGGGCAAGATGGGGGAGGCAAGGTAGACAGAACAGGAGATCAGATGGGGGGAGACGAATGGACTGGAAAGCGACTTGTAGGATGGAGACGAGCACGAGAAAGCTGGCAGGCAGAGCGAATAGGCAGAAGGCAGACGATTGCAATCCGACAAAACTGGCACAGAAAATGACAGAACATAAGAGATAAACTCTAAGGCGGAAGTTCTATAACTCACGAGAAACAGGACACAGTACAGAAGAAACAAAAACAGGCACGGGATCAGAGAGAGATGCAATGGAAGGGGTGAACGAGAGCAGGGAGACAACGGGCGAGAGCAGGGCTACTGATAGAGTGGATGGGAGATCGATGGTAATCGGAAATTATACAACTCACAGGGAACAGAACAGACACAGACTAAATAAAGACAGTGCGAGATCGGAGAGCGATGAATGGGAGATGGCGTATGAAGACAGGGAAGGTGATTTATCGGCTTCAAATTTGGACGGGGCGAGGTTCAACAGCACGTCGAAGACCCGAGGTGGGGGTAAACGGGGGGTATGGGATATGATGGGATGGGATGGGCGAGGACAGTGGGTAGGAACTCGAGAGGTGATCGCAGGAGGGGATGAGACAACAAGCACCTGAAGGCAGGAAAATGGATGGGGCGAGACGGATAGGACGACACGAGGCAGGCGCAGGGACGGTGAGTTCTAGAGGAGATGAAATATAGGCAGAATGATGTTGAATACAAGAGGAGTGGGCGCCGAGAGGGCGCTAAAACTCAGAGATTGGGCGAGCAGAATTTGATGGCAAAGGAAGATGTAGCAAGTCTGCAGCAATGTAAAATAAGGCAAGTAACAAGACAGAGACAATGAGATCGACGAGGTCTACGATTGATGGGACACAGTAAGCCACACTCACGGACGCGAGTTGGTAGACGATAAAGCGCGCAGGTAAGAATATGGTAGAGCAAAGTGAGCACGAAACTGAAAACTGGTAAGACGCAGAAATGCGTCGAGAACGGTGGGCAATCCAGACAGAGGGGGTCAGGCAAGTTGTAGGGCGAGTGAGACCAGTGAGAGCGCGACGCTGATGAGGGTAGCAACTTAGTTATCACTGCCATTTACAGCAATGATCATGGCCCTCAGATGAACCGTGCGAAAGGATATTTGAGATCGTACAACAATGCCCACCTGCTCCCTGTGTCCTGGTCGTCACTTCAAGGACGATGACGCCATCCGAATGGTCAGTATCGAGTCTTTTCAGTGATGGTTTGGTGTTCAGCTGTTTTGCCCCACAGCATAACCAGTCTCGAACGCACAAGCTGCCATATCCTCATCCTTGCGGAAAGTGTGGCAAGGGCTTCTCCTCCCAAGAAGGCCTCGAGCAGCACACGTTGGACAAGCATCCCGCTTTTGAATGCGACTACTGCGATCGGGAGTTCACGACGGAGAATGGCCGCTTGGCCCACGAACAAGCCAAACACCCCTCCACATTTGAATGTGATTACTGCGATCGGGAATTCGCCACAGACGAGGGCCGCTTGGCGCATCAAAAGGTCAAGCACCCCACGTTCGCGTGTCACCACTGTGATACCGAATTCAGCTCCGAGGTCGCTCTGCAGCAACACGAAGACGCCAAACATCCAATGTACGAATGTCGCTACTGCGATAGTGAATTCACGACCGAGGACGGCCGGGACACGCACGAGGAGGACAAACATCCTACCTTTGAATGCGACCTTTGTGATCGCGAATTTACTTCCAGGGATGCTTGCCGGCAACATGAACAAACTAGTCACCGACAGAGTGTTCCATGTCTATATTGCGATCGTTGGTTTGTCAACGACGAGGCGTGGTTGCAGCACGAACAAGCCAAGCACTACCCTCAGTGGGCAGCAGTTTGGCTGACACCGCATATTCCGTGCGGTTATTGTTCGTCAAAGTTCTCGACCCAGGGCACCAAGGATGAACACGAGCGGTCCTGTGATTTCAACCCTGCCAACGTCGAGCGCCCCACGTCGGTATCATCTGATCAACTACCTCTACGGAATGGTTTCACGTCGGTAGACCTACCACAGTCGACGGACACTACCGAGGAAGAGTCCACAGACGACGGACAAGAGTCGACCACTTCCCCATCTCGTTCGTCACATTCGACAGCGGACGAAGAGATGTTTCACTCCCCCAGCGAAGCTTTGTCCACAGATGCAAATGGTGAGGAGAGTTGCATCGCGCCGTCTGACGCTTGTCCCTGCTCGCCACGCCGACGCACGTCTTCCGTCTCATCAAACACAGACAAGCCCGTATCTGATGACGCAGACAATTTTGTCTCTAATCACCAGGATGACTCTTCAAGTCATCGCGACATTGTTTTCCAGTGTACACCTTGCTTCATGCTCTTTGAAACGGAAGAGGCACTTCGGAATCATGCCTGCATACCCCGCACAGGTATGAGGGTCCAGCCCCACTGCTCGGTATGCTTCAGTAAATTCGACGACGAGCCGTCGCTTCAGAAACATATCGACGGCCCCGGGCTCACGTGCGAGTTCTGTCTTGTTCGGTGCTGCTCGGCCGAGATGATGGACGAACATCTGCTCACGCACCCGACGTGTGGCAAGTGCCACGCGTCGTTTGCCAACGACATGTCCCTTAGTATGGTGCGTTTCACGACTGTCTCGGTGATAGCTGATGTCGAATCTCGTCATCAGCATGTGGCATCGGACCACCCAGTCGTAGTCTGCTGGGACTGCGACGGCGCCGTCGTCGAGCTGAACGATCTCGAGTCGCATTACAGAGACTCGCCCACGCATGCGACGTGTCCCGTGTGCGGCCTAGGCCAGAAAGATGGGGCCGATTTAGACGAGGTTTGATCCTACCCATGGAGCTATAGTTGCTTCTGACCCTTTATCCAGCACGTTAAGCGTGTGCACGCCACT
>JBBPRM010000128.1:0-27766 GCA_038092995.1 Xerocomus minutiporus | reverse complement strand
ATCTAAAATTAGACCAATTAGATCAATTAGGACCAGTCTAAGTTGGTCTAATTGATCTAATTGTCTATCACCTAACTAGCTAGGTGACTAAATATCTAACAGCATCTAAATGACTCTAAAATTAGACTATTTAGCAAAAGTGCAAGTTTCCTGATGTTTGCAGCAGGATTTCTTTCTTTCCCTTTTTGTGCGTATCCCGACCATGGTTGGTGTCTGTAGTTCAGAAGGAAGGGAGAGTAATTTGTAGCAGAACTGCTGTTTTGATTGTGTGCAAATTCTGCAACAGATAGCCATTCTACCCAATCATTTTGCCTGTGATTGACATAGAGTCGAAGGTATTGTTCTACCCATGCATTGACTCTTTCGGTTTGTCCATCTGTTTCAGGATGGTAGGCGATTGATGGGTTTCCTTCGATTTGTAGTTGGCTATAAAGTTCCTTCATGAACGATGACACGAACTGCGGTCCTCTATCTGATATCACTTTCCTTGGAATTCCATGAAGTTTAAATATTTCATCTCAGAATATTTTAGCTACGTATTGAGAAGTTATGTCCATAGAAATAGGAAACAGTCTGATCATTTTTGAAAATCTATCTACAATTACAAGAATGCCGTTTTTTCCTTGCGATTCTGGGATTGGTCCTACGAGATCTAAGGATATAATCTCCCAAGGTGCATCCGGGATCTCGTTAGGATTCAAGGGAGTCTTTTTCCCTTGTCGATCTGCTTTGGTTCATTGACACTTATCGCAACCTTTTATGTATTTCTTTATATCAGCTCTGATCGTTGGCCAATAATATCAGGTTTTGATTAGGTCATGGGTTCATCTTACTCCTGGGTGTCCTGCAAGTGGGTGATCATGATTAAGGTTTAGGACTTTTTCTTGCAGTTTGGGGTTGTGTGGTATGTACAGGAGTGTTTTCCAATAGACAAGTCCATTCTTTTTGTACCAAGGTGAATATTTCATTTCCAGTCCTTGTTTTACAAACTCTTTGGTTCGATATTGTTTGTTCATTACCATTGACTCAATCATTTCTACTTCAACAGAGCGCACGGCAGCATCAACGTCTTTCGATTTTGATTGTTTTTGCATCAAATTCCGATTCTCCACCTGTGTCGCAGGAAGGATCTCCACCAATTCACTGAAATGAACAGCTTTCGGTTTCGACTCATCGGTTTTTAACGAGTTTGGTAAGATGGTGATTTGTTTGTTATCACTGTCTACCCCCTTTTCAAAGTCTGACCTCCGGGACAGAGGATCAGTGGGGTTTGTCTTTCCAGAATGATGTTCCATTTTGTAGTGATATTCCTGGAGGAGTTGATGCCAATGAGCTTGTCGGCGAGAGAGGTCTTGTGGTTTTGTGAAGTACTCCAGGTTTTTGTGATCGGTTAGGATAAGGAATGGATGTTTTGCGTCTAAGAGATATTGACGCCATTCACGGAGTACAAATATGATCGTGGCCATTTCTAAGTCAGTGGCATGATAGTTTCGCTCTGCTTCGGCAAGACTTCGTGAAATGAATGCAATTGGGTGCCAGCAATCATCTTGTTTTTGTGTCAATATTGCGCCAATTCCTATTCCTGATCTGTCAGTTTCAATGCGGAATGGATCATCATTCTTAGGCATTCGTAATGCAGGGGCGGAAGTGATTTTGCTTTTTAGTTCGTCAAATGCTTTTGTACATGCATCATCCCAGACGAACTCTTTGTTTACAGAAGTTAGGGCATTTAATGGCTGGGCGGTTTGTGCGAAATCCTTAATGAATCTTCGATAGAAGTTCATGAAACCTAAGAATCCACGAAGTTCTTTCTTTGTGGTGGGGGTCGGCCATTCAACGACACCTTTTACTTTTTGAGGATCCATTTTGATGTGTCCTTCGGATACAATCAACCCTAAATACACTGTTTCTGTTGCTTCAAAGTCGCATTTGGTGAATTTTAACGACAACTTGTTTTCTTGTAGTATTTGAAGCACTTCTTTGACAATTCGTCGATGTTCGTCCAGAGTTTTGGTGAAGATCATTATGTCGTCCATATACATGACTACCTTTCCTTTATTTATCAGATCTCGAAAGATGTGATTCATCATTGTTTGGAAAGTAGCCGGTGAATTGGTTAATCCGAAGAACATTACTAATGGTTCGAATAATCCTCGATTCATTCGGAAGGCTGCCTTCCATTTGTCTCCTTCTTTCATCCGAATGTTATTGTATCCCCATCTGATATCGAGCTTGGTGTAGTATTTAGCATTTTTGAGTTTGTCAACTAGCTCAGATATCAATGGGAGTGGATACCGATTTTTGATAGTAATATCATTGAGTTTTCAGTAATCCTGGACTGGTCGGAGTTTGCCATCCTTCTTTTTTACAAAGAAGAATGCGGATGTGAAGGGAGATTTGGAAGGGTGGATCTTTCCGGTTCGTAGATTTTCTTCGAGGAAATCATCAAGTTCTTTTTGTTCGACTGTTGTGAGATTGTAAGTTTTACAGTTGATTTTGTGATCTCCGGGAAGTAGTTCCACGGCATGATCCCAAGGTCGTCGAGGAGGAAGTTCGTTGAACAATTCTTTTTCGAAGACGTCTCTGTATTCATGATAGACTTTTGGTACGGTTTCTTCGAAAGTTTTCAATCTTTTCTGTTCGCCACCGATAATTGCCAGTTCTGTGGCAAGGTTTCGGATATATCTGTTTTCGATAGCGAATAATCGTTTGTCTTCTTTTTCCTCGTCTTCCTTTGTGGGAATTAGACCGGGGACATGGTCGTCGTCACACATGAATGATAGAGTTTTCTTTTTCCAGTCAATGACTGGGTTATGTTTTTGCAACCAATTGTAACCCAAGAAGATTGAATGTGTACTTAGGTTCGTCATGGCCATGGCGATTTGTTCATGATGTTCGCCAATATGCATTTCCATTGTAGAAAACTCTTTTATTGATCCTCTGTTATTTATTGATCCGTCTGCGTTATACATGGGGATAGGTATCGGTAACATATGTGATATCAATCCCTTTTCTTTTGCAAACACTGTATCTATCGTTGTTCCTGTACATCCAGAGTCTATTAATGCTATTGTGTTGACTTTTTCTCTGGATGGGGTGAGAATCTTTACAGAAACTTTGAATGCGTTATCAGATCTTTTTGTTTGTACAAATCAAGGTTTATTTTGGAGTTCTCGAAGCGTGAACTGAGCTTTGACTTCTCCTATTATCTTTATTTGTCTTACAAGGTGAGGTGTCACCTTGTCTATTCTCGATTCATGTACAAAGGATTTCAAGTGTTTTATGACATGGTCTTCGTCCATATTGTCTGCCATTCTTTTAATCCATTGGGCAGACCAAGGATCTACCGTGTTCAACCACGTGTTTCGAATGTTAGCCGTCTTTTTTAGAGCAGGCGGAGACTCGCTGCACTCAGCTGCACGCGTATTGTCTTTTTCTCTCTTCAAGATTTTGATCTTCGGTGGAGCATGCAAAGCAGCAGCTTCAACACCTGTCGATCCAAAACCTTGGTTTCCTTGATCTGTTTCGTCGAGCGTTTCCTTTTCTATGAAATCGTCTGTTTCTATTTTTTCGACGATTAATTGAGCGATTCGATCACCTGTTTTGACGTTGAACATTACGTCTGAATTGTTTACTAGGAGGACTTTTACTTCTCCTCTATAGTCTGCATCAATGACGCCTGCTCCAACATCAATTCCGTGTTTGGCTGCCAAACCACTTCGGAGTGCCACCCGTCCGTAGGTGCCTTTTGGAACTGCTATTGCTATTTGTGTACTTACTACCATTCTTTTCCTTGGTAGTATTTCTTTGTCTTCAGCGCTGTATAAGTCATTTCCAGTGCTGTGTTCACTTCCTTTGCTTGGCTTTCGTGCTTCAGGGCCAAGCCTTTTGAACTTAATCTTTGGGATCTCAACTTTGTCAATAGGCAAACATGCGTATTTATTGTCTGTATTTAACGATGTACAAAATGATGACGTAGTTACGGTGGAGGAGATAGGCGATCCCGAACCTATTCCTCGTTTACAAAACTCTGTTTTTTATTGTCTGCAGTGTCCTTCTCGATTGCAGAAATTTGGGCGGCGAGATCATCTGCATCAGCATATGTGATCTTGCAGTTTTGGAAAGTCATCATCCGAATTGGATGGCGCAGGCGTGGAGGGTGATCGGCACAAGGCCACGGTTTTGAACAAACATGGCATTTTCCTTCTGCTCTAGCCTTGGATATATCCATGGGAGCACCTTGTT
The DNA here is from genome assembly GCA_038092995.1 of Xerocomus minutiporus. Lineage (NCBI taxonomy): Eukaryota > Fungi > Basidiomycota > Agaricomycetes > Boletales > Boletaceae > Xerocomus > Xerocomus minutiporus. Next base: position 23,521 of record JBBPRM010000128.1, on the reverse strand, counting down.
AGTGTTTGAAAGTCCAGTCCTAAGACTGCAAAAAGACCAGGACTGGACTGGACCAAGACCAAACAGGACTGATAATCAGTCCTGTTTGGTCTTGGTCTTTGTTGGTCTTGGTCTTGGTCTTTTGATTTTTGAAAAATCAAAAGACCACAAAAAACTGGTTGTAACCGGTCCATAACCGGTCCCTCAGCTACCCCCTATCCTGTAGTACTTTCCCTAATTTTTCCTGATTTTTCTGAATTTATTTCACATATATTGACTATATCCATGGATTTCCATCAGTCAGACATTGAAATGGTTGTATCTCAGGCATATCCTAATCGGATTATTCGATTTCTGGATGAGTGGATAGCCCTAATTGTGTAGTATATATCCCCCCACCTGCATGAAACATAGGATTGTGATGTACATCCACTAGAAAATGATCAAATCTACCTATATCTATATGACATGCATTCTTAAATCATTCGTATCTCAGTCATTCCTTGGCCAATCCCTTCATCCAAGAGATGGATAGAGAGCCCGGAGCCTGCTCTACAATCCGTATGTATAGTCCGAGGCATGAAAGTGTGATCCGGACATGTCCATGTCTGATGTTCAAAAAACCGGTTAGGACTGGTCTTAAAACCGGATAGGACCGTTTAGGACCAGTTCGGATCGGTTTCAGTCCGGTCTTTATGATTCTGGCCTTCCTATAGGACCGGTTACAGTCCGGTTACACCAGTTTCGGATTAAAAACTGGACCAGACCGGACTTTAAATCACTAGTTGCGATCACGAAATTCCTCAAGTGTATCTGCACGTTTGTTGGCATCCGCTGCTCATGTATTGGCCTGTGTCTAATAAACTCAGTCATCCCAGTGTCCCAAAGTCGTTGGACAGTCGGGTGCCCAATGCCGTGGTATGGGGAATCGGGATGATGCGGATGATGCATTTGCCGGGTGCGCACTCTACAGTGCAGGTGCTGTCAGTGCTGTCCAATGTCCAAGTCGCTGGACGTTTTTGGCAGTCGTCGCAGTAGTACCTATGTCAGAGTTGTCTTGTAGTTCAGGGCAACGAGATTATACAATACGTCAGCGTGTTTGTCATACAACATCAAACAGCAAACACTTTCTGGTGTTATCCAAGTATCTGTAGTCAACATAAGTAGTATCGCTTAGTTGCTAATAGTTCATATCAAGATGAGGCAATATCATAGAAGATCTACCTGGTCCATGACCATATCCCCCTCCTGTTCTGCAATCATACAAATAACGGTATCAAATTGGTTACCACACGTCAACTGTACCAACGTCTTGCGCTCAGGTTTGACATACACCATGTCCTTCTGAGAGGTGATCCATCCTTTTGTGAAGTTGACATTGTCTTGCTTCCGAGCGAACTTCGACACTTGGAGTGCTTCCATCAGAAGGGGGCTAATACCGTTGCGCTTCTTTGTATCGGTTTTGGCGCTAGATGAGAAGATGCACTCACATGGTACAGCAGATGCCTGGATCGGGAGGTAATCCATTGCCATTTGGAATATAGTTGGGAACCTCGCACTTTCCAACTATTTGATGCTTGCGCATTAGATTTGCTACTGTGTTGTTCTTAATCACCTACCGCCCAAAATGCCAGTGGATCCATCCTTGCGTGTGAGATGGTTGCTATGTACGAAGAAAATTCTTCTTCAACTGATTGCAGATCTTCGTCTTGGGGTGCGATTTGCATGTCTGGGAGACCGTACCATGCTGCCAACGTCAGGAATGCACGCGGTTTGGTAGGGGATGGTGTCCTCGCCAGGCTAGGCTTGAAACCAGGATCCAATTCCCTGTATTCATGTATCTGGGACGATAGATGAGATTTCCATTTTTGGGGGCCCATATACAATGAGCATCTCACCTTTTTCAAAATGTCTGACTTTGCGGCTGCAGCTTCAGTGGACCAATGTCTCTGTATCCATGAGAAGCGTATACATGGGTCTACAACTTGAATGAAAGGTAAGTTGTTATTATCCTATGAGCCAAGTAAACCTTGCTTACACATCGCATACATGTATGTCTTGTTTTCGCGCATAAGTTTATGATATTTGAAGGCCGTTGGAAGGCCCTCGCGTACAAAGGCACCAATTTGAGGATGAGATGTTGACGACGAAAGGTTCTGCCATTGTAAGACAAATGTTTCATATGCTGGAATCGTACTGCCGAGCAATGGATTGTGTTCGCCACACATCAACTTCTGAGCGATCGATGGCACCTGATGTTGAGAGTATATGAACAACGCATCAGGGATTTGTAAAATGTCTTACTTCAAGTGTAACTTCGATGTCTTGTAACACATGCCAGTCAAGGGCATGTAGTTTGTGCTTGATCAGATCTGCATTTCGAGGCGTGGCCAAGTGAAAATCTACAGCCTGGTATCGGATATTTCAGCAGAATTAATTAATGGTAGATACTACATACCTGGCGTAATGCACGGAGGCAGTTTTGTAGAATACTCTGTAGGAACTCAGTAAACACTATGTGTATTAGGATAAGTAAGTAGACAATACCTGTAGGAACTCAGTAAACACTAGTAGAGAACCTACAGTAGGAAATAGACTCTAAGTAGTCCGCTCTAAGCTTATGTAATCATTACCATAAATGGAATATAAACTCCAACAGGTTTATCATGTTGTAAGTGGAGTCCCAACGAGTTTTGACATTGAGAAGTAACTGGACAACTGGGAGAGAAACGGAGGTACCAGCCGAATCTATGAACGCGTCTGTCTTGTTGCCCGTTTCAATTGTCTGGCGAAACACTGTTCGCCGGTGACCAGAGGCATGGACAGCGTTGATAAAATCCCTTGCACGGCTCACAGGGTCACTTTGTACTGTGTCAATGTACTTAGTCTTGTTGATGACGGTTCTGCATCTATTAATCCACGTATCAGGAACATTCGTGAAATCAGCTTCGGTGTACTTGTTCAGGGTGCATTGGACACAGAGATTGATTATGTGGGGGAAACACCGAACACGATGCTCTTGAGGGTCATACGAAAACTCCCGTTCATTGCTCAGGAGGCTGGAAAGGTTGCGCAGTGCTGAGTCATTGTTGGTTGCATTGTCCATTGTGAAATGGCCCACCTATACGATTTTCAGTAGCCTATTTAATCTCAAGCCCAAATCAGACTCACGTTTTCAACCAGGATTTCTGCGTCGTCCAAGATATCCAGAAAGATTTTAGCGAGCTCTTTTCCGTATGCGCTTGAGGAACGTAGCGGAATGCAATCAACCCGATCCTCAAGGAAAGAGCACCAGATTGCTCGTTGCGCGCAATCCAGTGTGCCATCATGGCAAGGTACGAGTCAAGACTACCCGAGGACCACATGTCCGTGGTGAATGAGATTTTACCTACAGACTTCTAAGAAACATATTGTTAAATGATCTGTTACAGACAGATCAAGTGACGCTCACCTTCAGATCCGCCTTGAGAGCATCGAAGCCACTTTTCCATTTTTTGAGGATGAGTTCCTGTATCTTCATATGGTGTGGGATGTCCGTGTCTTGAAGATCACTACGCATTGCAAGAAGCAACCTGCGAAATGCAGGGCACTTGACGACATTGATAGCCTGGTAAATGGGATCAGTGAGTTATGATGATGAATAAAATGTTCATGTACTTCGTTGTATGAAACAATGAAGTCAACAATGCACTCTTGCAGAACCGCAATTGAAAATTCAGGTAAGCCAGCACCCAAGTCTACTTTTGGACGTGGACCAATGCCTACAGGCATGCTATCTCCTGGCTGAGATGGCGGTGGCGGCGGAAGGTTGTTAATGGTCACTCCGGGCTTGGAGAGAGCTGCTCTCAAAGAAGTGAAGGAGTAGCCCAGAGAAAATGCAGTTTTGAGTAATTTTGACTGCACCTGCCAGCGATTCTCTTCTAGTTTCTCCAAATATGCGAGCATGTGCTTTGACTCCAAGTGGTTCCGGAGCGGCCCATTGGTGGTTTTATGGCTGAACGTACACCAATGTGGAACAGATTGACAATGCTGGGCAGATGTTAAGTTTAGCTCCCTGTTCCCATCCACCGCGCCGAAGTCAATGTATGAGACAATTGCAAAAGACTAATGACGTACTCGCAAACTGTGCATACAGTCCGGTCTGCCTCTTTCCTGAAGAAGTGATGCACATTGAACGCAGTATTACTGTTCTTGGTTTCTGCCTGCGCTTCCGAGTTAGAAATGGTAAAAGGATCAGTTCAGGCTATATCAAGAGCAGGAGTGTCTGCAGCTCGCATTCCTCGTTCACAAGGAGCTAATGGGGATTCGGAGTTGTCGTCATTGGTGGGAGGAGGAGAATCGCAATGAATATCAAACTCCTCTCCCTCATCTTCACCTCCGGCCTTCCAGTACCGCACAGGCAGGCGTCGTTGACAAGCAGGACGAGCTTCTTCAGTGGAATGAGCATCTGTATGGATGTCTGTGGACCATGGTGGGCGCAGAAGTCTGAGGACGAGTGTGACAACTTTGCTTCCGGTTTCCAGGGCCAGTCATAAGTTCAGAGCAATGAAGAAACTTGGAGAGAGAGAGAGCATTGAAAGCCTTGGCACATCTTTGGAACTTGCGGTTTAAATACTAGCAACCAGGTGGGGCAGTCGTGGCTGGCCACTGTCCTGCCTTTGCTAGGCCTGAGGCTGGGCCCTGCGGGGACCTGGTTGGTCAGTCACTTGCAGCTGGTGTTTTTACATCCTCGGATGATACGCCAGTTGATTATTAGCCCTGTTTTGGGTTAGCATGGAAAACTTGCCCCATTCGGACATATGTTGACAGGTTGTTTCTACCGTTTTATAGATAGTGATAGTAGTCTGATCAATTGAAGTGACCGCACATTTGTTCATAGTATCGTGACTCATATATATGGTAACAGTCAAAGAAACAAGGCATGTGAACATTTGAATGATGAGACGAGAACAAGATACAAGGAGAGGAACAATTGGTTACTACTGAAAGCTTGTAGAAGGCTACTCTGTGTCAGCAGGTAACGGTCACCGACAGTAATACTGAGTGCCGACGTAGTACTGCACGTAGTACGTACAAAGTAAAACACACATTCAATGAAAAACAGCATCTCAGCCAACCTTGAGAGCCTTGCTAGAGCGTGTGAGACGGGTAGCGGTGGGGGCAGTGCGGGACGACGAGATTGTATCAGATTCGTCCTCATAGTCTTCATAGTTGGAACGAAGGCGCTTCTGCCCACAGAACCTCCAAGTGTACCAGTCCTGGTACCTCTCATAAGAAGTGAGCCCTGCTACGGCCACTAGCGCATGCTGAGCGAGCTTCCAATTGAGAGGCAGAGAGACATCGGCATTTTCTAGCTCCTTCGAGTCGAAGGTCCGATCGAGCTTTTGGGAAAACGCAACAATCAAGTCTCGAGCTTTTGCCAATCCCTTGTTGATTGCATTCGTGACCTGCTCCATCTTGATGGAGGGAAAGAGTGACTAATTAATAGTAGCACATCTGAAAAAGTCTGAGGAATAAATGACTTACACCGCGTACTACATGATCACGATTGACATCAATACTTTTGCTGTCATCGGTTTTCACCCATGCTTGATACTCGACAGATGTAACATTGCACCAGATGTGTTCAGCAATGTCAACTGTGATCGATTGCGTGTTAACATTTGGCTTCCTCAGGTCCAGGAAGCTCTTGGTGTCACAGCATTCATCCTCGTCGGCGAACAGGTTCCACGCTGTTGTCCCCTCCTTGGGACTTTGATAATCTGGTTCTTCGTTGATAAGGATCATCATAACAAGGACAACCTCCGGATGTGCTTTAATCTCTCTTTTCAGCTTCTTCCGCAGCGCGTCTCGGTCCTGGGAGAAAGCGCACTCAACAAGTACAGGAATTTCAGGGACTACCAGGTCAGATAGTGAAGTGAGTAATGGGCTAAGATCGGGGGTAGCCATATACCCGTCTTTGCGGGACTGAAATGATTGATTCATCTCGACGTTGGCACGTAGCATAAACCTGTCAAATGGGAGGTTGCTCAGTATGGAGCTGACACCCTCCCTAAAGTTGGTAAGTGCCATCTCATGAATGGATCGCGTGAACTCCACGATGAGGAGGGCGTCCTGTGGGCTGTATGTTAACCTAAGGCACAGGTGTCATGACCCTCATATAGGTTAAGAAACGCCGGAAATGAGTTACCTTGGTTTTTTCGTAAAGAGACACCTTTCCTGCAAGAGGTGTGAAATCACTTTATAATCTTGTATGTCAACGTCTTCAAAGACACGGTGATGCTGGAATCACAATCAGTCTGGTCCTTTGCAATGAGTGGTCCTACCTTCCTACCGTAAATTTGTCCGTAGCGTATCCCTGATTACTGTGGTCAAGCAATAGAAGATGCCTGACAACTTTCTTGAATGAATCTTCAAAGACATGAGCCACAATCAGTCTGATCAGAAACAGTCGAATGTATATATGTACCTGAGTTTGAAACAGCCGCAACAACAGACTGTGGTAAGAATGCAACAACCTTGTGAAGTGCTTCATCTGGCTTGTTTTGTGGGAGAGTCGCATTCACGGATGGGCTTAGATCGAGTTTATTGAGGAGTTTGGTAGTTGTATCGTAGGTGGGAGATTGCAAGGTCGGTCTAACGGGTTCCGTCCTGTGGGCTGATGGAAAAAAAGGCCTCGCAGGTGGAGTAGAGGGAGTCTGAGCAGGCTGAGCAGTAGCACATTGTGATCTCACCGGCAGCACAATGGCGATACTACTTGAACATCGGCAGAACGAGTCACCTTTGACAGCAAGGGACATGGCAGTGGGGGGGTGGGAAGAATCAGATATCCCCATATGCCCTCCTTTCTGGATGGATCCTTTAGAAGATTCCTGCTGTGAGTGGCTAAGCTGGGCTAAATGTGGCCATGGGCGGTCCTTGATCCGCAGCATCCGCGATAAGTTAATGAGTCTCACAGTTGACTTCCCTGTATGACCTATCAAACACTCGTGGCAGTTAGAACTCCGTCCAACTGAAACAAAACTCGTTACTCACCCGTCAGGTGGTTCAACCTACCTGTTTTGTATTACTCTGGTCAGAACGGCACAGAGATCCATCAAACTCACCTGATCAAGTTGCGATCTGTTGGCTTCAGTAACGTTGACTCAAAGCATTCGAGTCTGAGAAGAGCCCTGCTTGTTGCTAAGTTACTCTGTGAGTCATGACCAGTCAGAGTCAGTCGTTAACCATATTTAATTTTACTCCTCAAGATAGTTGCGGATGTACCAAAAAAAATGGATGTCATACGCATAGACGGCAGATACAGACTAGGAGAGAAATTGGGGTCAGGTTCATTTTGTCTGAGTAGTGAAAATTCCTACGATGTGACGGTGTGACTAATGTCATCCACAAGTGCAGTTCACTGTGCTCATGATGTTATAATGGACCAGGTGGTAGCGGTCAAGTTGGAGCCTACTCTGAACACCACTCCCGGGACCTTACAGCACAAATACTGTGTGCTCACTCAGCTTCAATCTACCGGGGTACCTCGACCTCTCTGGTTTGGTAGAGAGGGCAATATTGTGCCATGGTTCTTGAAAACCTTGGGACGTCCTTGGACAAATTTATACATGAATCTCCTTTGAGTATACTCGAGCAACACCACATTGTTCAGGTGGGCTTACAAATGGTTTGTACATTGTTGACATTTGGAGCGACATGGGCATCAGGCAATGTCTAACTAATAAATTTAGGTATCTTACCTCGAATACATCCAATCCCACAATTTCATCCACCATGACATCAAGCCTCAAAATATCGTCATGGGAGCAGGACATCTCCGGGACACTGTGTTCCTCAAGGCTATGCAAGCATCCCCGTTCATTGGTACACCAGCATTCGTGTCCCTCAACAGCCATCGCAAGCAGGAACTCAGTCGTCGCGATGATGTTGAAGCTCTCACATACTCACTCATATTTCTGCAATGCGGAGCATTGCCGTGGTTGAAGCAAGGTTGCGACCAATCATCCATCCGAAAGATGAAGGAATCCATGGGGACTGTCCACTATAACAGCGTCTCAGAGGAATTGCTCTCGTTCTTATCCTACGCATGCAGTCTTTCTTTCACTCAAAAACCGGATTATGATTATCTTCGCACTCTCCTCCTACCTGCCACCTCACCCACATTTCTTGTAAGAGAAATACATACAACTACGTCACCGCTGACACATAGAAGGGATGACCACGAGGATGATGACATCCCGGACCCAAGGTGAATGAGTGGGATCTCTCATATCGATGGCCATCTAACACGTCAGTCAAAGGAATATGAAACCGCATATACCACGCATGCCTACACGTTCGTTGAAGCGCGTGGCAACACCGCAGAGAACCAGAGCGAGGTGTCAACAGTAGAACACTTGTGTCATGCGGCGTGTCGCTGCACCTTTTCGTATATCTGTACATTGTCATATATGTTCCTGTTGTCGTATAATGTACTAGTCTTGTAACATGGAGTGTGCATGTACACTATGAGATCTAATGTTAGTTTGCAGACCTCAAAAGTCAACTGAAACCGGCTTTCAGCTGGCTCCAGCTGGCTTTAGCTGACACATCAGCTAAAGTCGGCCTGTTCGGTTAATGGGGCTGAGTGTAGCCGATGACAGGTGTTAGCCGAGCGGATGAATAACTGAGCAGCATAATAAGCCGATGATAGCTGAGCCTAGCTGAGCCGAGCCGAGCCTAGCCGTGGCAACACTACATGACAGTGGCACAGATTCTCAGCGAGCATGGTTACATGAATGCCAGTCATCTCAAAACTGAATGCAAGGACTTCAAATGCCCTACAAACACAGTAGATTGATGTTGCCATTGTCCATTATACACACAGCCCAATTTCGCAAATGTCGAGTCTCTCCTTGAGACAACATGCCGCAGGTGTGGGTTTGATGTCGTCTTCTTGCCAAAATTCCACTGCGAGCTCAATTTTATTGAACAATGTTGGGGTTACGCAAAATACATCTATCAAATGAAAGATCGCTCGTCATCCGAGGCTGATTTGGAATGTAATGTAAGGAACTCACTGGATACAGTTCCTGTCTTGTCAATGCGGTGGTGAGTTGATTTTTACAATGCTATAATCATTCAATGCCTTGGGAAGCCGTAGAAGCTCTTACTTCCATGCATTTGCTTACATACCGATCTGAAAAAGGCAGCCAAAGTAGCGACCCATCAACATACACTTGCATGTTGATCACCAAAGAAGACAATGCAGCATTTGCTCATTTGAAAACCCATATGCAAACTTTACGCAAGTACCATGCACATCAAAATTTGTCAGCCTCATTGGCTGAAGGAAACCCTTCGAAACATTCACGAATAGATTCATCTCCTTCTGTTACTCTTGCACAACTATGCTCTCGAAAGATTATTCACACTCGTTGGCCATGCATAAACGACACACAAAGCTCAAAATTAGAACATATCGTAAATGAACATGGCCTGATACGGAACGACGAACGAATGCAAGCTTTCTCTATCATCGCAGATCATCTTCTTGGTCGGACTGAAGAACAGCTAATGATGTACATAGCTGGCATTGGGGGTTCCGGAAAGACACATGTCATCAACGCCGTTCAACACATGTTCGATGCTTTTGACATGTCGCATAAACTATGAGTCACTGCACCTACTGGATGCGTAGCTGTATTGATTGGAGGAGTAACAATTCATTCACTTACCTTATTGCCATCGTCAAAACGGCGCACTAACCAGACCATTTTAGAAGACATCTGGAAAGACGTGCAATACTTGATCATTGATGAAATCTCTCTCGTCTCCGCAAGGTTACTATCGGACATTTCTCGACACCTTTGCTTGGTGAAAGCAGCTGATCCAAAAGCAGCTGGCAAACCATTTGGCGGTATCAATGTCATTTTTACTGGAGACTTTGGACAACTGAAACCAGTACAAGAACAAGCTCTATTCAGTGCACATCTCGTTAGTAAATTAACGCCTAACATAAGAGATACTGAACATGGACAATCAGCATTACATGACACATTTTTGTGGAGAGAAGTGCGAACAGTCATGGAACTCAAGAAAAACTGGCGGGCACGTACAGATCCGATGTTTGTCAACTTGCTTCAGTGAATTCGGCTCAGAATCACATGGAACACCCTCACAGCTCATACGGTAGTACAAGAAGGGGATGGAAATAACTACTCTTCCCCTGATTTTGAAGTCTTGAACAATCACCGCTTACAAGTTCTTCTCTGCCAAGCACCTGCGGAATGTCATAACTTTTTGAACCCTCCTATCATCGTCGCAGAAAAGAAAGTGCGTGATGCTATCAATACCTTGAAGGATAAGGCGTTAGGCAGTGCAAAAGGATGTGAAGTACATAACTACCATTCTCGTGATACATATCGAAATCAACCTCTTTGCGAAGAGACGCAAAGATTATTATGGACTTTACCAAGCACTCAAACTGAAGATGCTTTAGGTGCCTTACCTTTATTTCCTGGCATGCCTGTCATAATTACGGAGAACATTGCGCTACAGAACAGCATTGTTAACGGGAGTGAAGGAACAATAGAAAGTATTAAGTACTCTCAGGACAGTTCAAACAATTGATATGCACACTGCATAACCGTCAGAATTCCAAATTGCAATGTGTGCATGCTGCCCAATAATCCCAACGATGTTCCTATTCAACCAATTCCAACAACCTTCAAATATACGAACTCCAACCAGTCATCATATACGATCCAACGAAATCAACTTCCATTGTTACCCGTGTTTGCATTTACTGACTACAAAGCTCAAGGTCACTCATTCGAAACTGTCATCGTCGATCTAGCAGGCTGCAGGTCCCTGCAAAGCGTGTATGTCATGCTGTCATGTGCATGTGGCCTGCGGAACCTTGCTATTCTTCGGTGGTTCCCTACTCACAAGATCTACCAAACTCTTTCAAACGACTTTCATTCGGAAATGAGACAATTACAACAACTCAATTTACAAACCAAACACCGCCATCCTAAATAAAGGATGAGGATGCACCTTGCATACATATAAAAGGACACAATCCTTCGTATGATCCATTGCATGTAAGTCCTTCCACTGACCACACAACTGCCCGTTTTTCATCATAACACCTACGTACAGGCCTCTCTTTGTGCATCACTTTCTCCATTGATGATTCGAATGGTGCAAACAAACAGCCTGGGTCAAATGTCGAACGAAGGGTATGGGAACAGTGCCATGACTGTCTGCAACGGTATGCGACACCTTCCGCAGTATCCCTTGGCAAAGATGTTGTCCCAAAACTGTACCCTCACAACTTGTACTTGTTGAAACACACCTCCATCCATTCGGTGGGTTTATCATTCACAAAAGCCCCTGCATTTTGAATTCTAAACATCCTGTTCGTCAGCTGAGGATACGTGGCGAAGAACCCTTTGTCCGATATGAAGTTCATCACGATGGTGGAATGGAACGCGAAGATGGGATAGAAAGGAACCCAAGATGTAGATTCAACGATATTGATACTGCGATCTCCATTCATAAGTGTTGTGACACCTCAAGTCGAGTTCTGCCCACGGTAATGCGGGAACTTGCGCATAGGTTCAACTTCGAAATAGTTCATCGCCAGCAGCCAATTAACAACATGGCTCGCTCATTCCTTTAGGACATAATGTCCATATCTTTCGGTGCCCATCCTTGGCCTGGAGCGAACACGTGTAAGGCAAGCGACCCGGACACTACTGCACAGTGACTGTGCAACATGTCGTAGAATTCACAGTATGGGAGCTGAAATAACTTCAAGATCGACGCAATACAATTCTTGATGACACCGTGAACAACATCGTAATTCACCTTGCAAGTGGTGCCGTACGCAACTAAGTCCAGCACCAACATAGCAGCAAATATTTGGTGGGTAATCTCAGTCGGCATATGCGCCAACAGTGCCCCATGCGGGCAACAAATGTGACACTGCTACAGCAACTAAGGTAAGATGCTCATTATTCTCGATGAACATGCAAACTTACATTAACCTCTATGGTTGTCCACAGATGTGCAGAAGCACCGAAAAATGGAGGTCTCTGTGCCATTCCAATGTCAGGTTAGATCGCTCTACCATACCGCATCATCCGCACCTTTACGACAATTGTTTGAACCGAAGAGTTGGCATGTAATCCCATTTTTTTTTCAGTGCATTCTACTGCAATCGCCCTGCCCAGCCTGATTTATGCTTCCAACACAGATCACATGCCCATCCTTTCGAAATTACAACTTTGTGCATCCCCTAGCATTGTCTCATCCTATTTCATCTAAGATAGATGCCACCTAAAGCCAACTAACCTCACATGATGTGACAAGTGGTGACACCGTGCAATCTAAGAAATGCTAAGGTATGCTGAACGTGCCGTTTTCAAAGTCAGCAAGAGAGCTTGCAATGTCCAATATCTTAGAATATGAAGTCATGGTACTAGGCAATATAACTTGTATAAAACCAATAGTAAGGAATTGAGATTAGTATGGTAGGAGGCTCGAAGAGTGTATTGCAGCAGTAGTAGCATCAAACAGATGCATGATGTTGTCCAGTAGGATTCAGTGACCATGATATTTCTTGATTGCCCATGCAGCCTGAGCACCATTCAGCCCTTTATTGTACGCATCAACAAATCTTGTTGATCGGATGGAGAACCTATTCTGGTATGCTTGGAATGGGCTTCTTGCATAATAAACGCTGACAGCGGAAAGTTTCTTGTTCAAGGCAAACATTATTGGGTGGCTGCAATGTGCTTCATGATTGGCCAGAGCAAGTGGCATCCTTCTAGTGACCATGCATTCGACGCTGGCAGTTTCTATTCATTAGGCTATGTCATATCCATGTTGACTGCGTGAGTTTCCATAACCTCTGTCGGACCCTTGGTATGGATGTAAATGTTTGAACAGGCTCAATGCGCAAAAAACTATCCGTGAGCGGAACACGGGTACCCTGGAGATGCCCACCATACAGGTGACATCGGTCAATCCACCGAGTGCTGCGGTGCAAGACTGACTGCACATCATGATTCTCGTCATTGACATTGACAAAATTATCTATGTCAAGTGACTCGCACTCTTGCAAGATTGATTGTTGCAAACTTGCAACATCCGCAAGATTGCATTCCTCTGTGCCATGGACAATCGTGTTCCTACCGCTGTCATGGTCGTTGCCAAGAGAAGTCTTGTCATCGTCACGCGCATCTTCACACTCATTCTCAACGACAGTTTTGTAGGATGCTTGTTTCGTATTCATCCAGAACAGTATGTTCGAAAGCAGTCGACCAATCCAACTCAGTTGCTTTCAAATCAGTTGGAATACACCACGGTTTCAATAGTAGCAACATATCATGATGCCAACTTTCAAGTGATGAACTTAGTTCAGACTTATGAGGGACTGACCTACCAGTGAGTATGACAACGTGGGGGTGTGCACGAAGTCAAAGCATGTGCATATCACATTTTGGATGTCCATTTCTAAACCGACCTTGAGGTCTGGCATGTTGTGCACCCACATTCGCAGTAGTATCGTTTTCATCATGATCCGCTTCTGCATTGGAGTTGTGTTTGTTATGTTTGATCAGGACCTTTTCGGTGAGTTCAACAAACCGCCATAGTGATAAAGCTTCGAATTGTTCACTTTCGGGCTGGAAAATGTAATCTAACATGATGTCCTTAACAGAAACATCACCTGCAATGAGCGAGACATTGATCTCCAGTTGTAATTGCTCACATTCATCATGATTCAACAACTCCTGCACCGTCATGTGACAATCCATGTCATCCCATGATAGGGTACTGAACATATGTCCAGTATAATGATCTCCTCCGCCCACAAGATAACTCATCACTTGTTGATGTGAGTATTCTTGGCGGGCCATCAATGCATGCACCGATTTAACGAACGCACTCTTTTGTTTGTGAGCGATGTCATCTGTATCAGTTGTTTGTTGTTCATTTCGCTGCAGAGCATACTTCACAGCATCGAGACCAACATGGATGGATAAACTATTTTTGGTGATATAATCTGTAATGTAAAAAACTAGAGCTTTCGCTGCTAGGCCAGATCCAATATATTTGATATCCATATTGCATTTCACTAGGAAAATAACAACATCATTAAAGTTGTTGATCCAAGGGTGCAATCTGCAAAGCAAGACGGATTGCATTGCAGTGTCAATTTCGGTTATAGCTCTCGTTTGTCCATCTATTCGCATATGGCAATGTGAATCATCACGTACTTGTCCAGCTTTCAGATGTTTCCAACAAGTGTTGGTATGTTTGTGCCAATTGCATGTGACAGCAAGGCGAGTCACAAAGTGATGAAACTCCCACTTGAATTCTTGTTTGGCCAGTAGGTTAATCGCGGATCCAATTCGTTCGCATCTCATGCAGGTTTCACAATGTCCATGACACATTTTTTTGGTGAGGCAATTTGCATTTGATGTTCGTTTCTAACCAATCAATGACTTGTTGCCTGTATTTCTCGCTAGCCTGCATACGATTGCGTAGCAATTGAGGGTTAGGATTACCCGACAGCCACAATAACATATGGCAATGAAGAGTTCCTCTTCCTTGCACCTCTACCATTCCATAGTAAGCCTCGCATTGCCCAAATAACCCAGGAGTTTTTTCCATCTGCATGAACAATTATATCCAGATAACGCGATATGATTTTATCGAAAAAAGAGCCACCAGAGCAGGATGCTGCACAACAAACTCAGCACGTTCATGCATTGCCACTCAGGAAGCAAAATGTCACCCAAAAGACCGACAAGTGGGTTGCAAATATCGGATGGATTGATGGCAATGAAGATCGTGGGGTTCCATATGTTTGAATAAGACTCCGAATCTCATTTCGTCTACACTGCTTGTACCCTGAAGAACCTACCATGTTGTTTGACACACAACACAGACGGCAAAGCAAAGACAACACTTTGTATTGTAAATCGTTAGAAGGTATTGCTCGGCTGTCTGTCTCCCACTTACGCATCATATCTGTAAGCGCAGGTGCAATGGCATACAACCACTCTCCTAAGTGGCTCTGCAAATCCTTTGAAATGCGAAACGACAATGAGATGTTGAGCTCCCTCTTTTGCCAAACATTCCAACACACGAATGCAAAAACGGGATCAGCTTTGAATGTGGTGCCATCCTGCAGTATTAAATTCCAGACTTGCCTCTGGAAAGAAAGCTGCTGCTCGTTCGTTCTTTCAGGATGATAGAACCTGCCGATGCCAAATGGATCCAAATGTGGGAAAAGCCAAGTAAGTAAACCCGGATGATTTTCTTGAATCAGATCACTCCCTGAACGGATTTGTAGAAAACGTTTGCTGTCCAAACACCACACCAAAGCTATTGCCTTCATGTTGCATACGCTTGATGGTGAATGATCACCTTCGGTGTAACAGACAGACTTGAGAACTGGGCATTCATGAGAAGGTATGGCAGTATCGTCGTGACGCAAAGCGTAACTGACTGACGGATTGCTGCATTGTGAATCCTGCATGAAAGCAATTTCAATGGTGGACGGTACATTGGTCTGCTTATCACCCATATACAAGTGTTGGATCGAGCTTTCATCAACTGTGACTTCACCTCTGTACCACGGATTGTGTTGTACAAGAAAATACGCAAGGGTGTGTACAATCGATTTGCTAACCAATACAGGCAAATACTTTCACAGCATTTCGTGGTTCAACGTGGTGGCGGAAGAAACAAATAAGGCGCACAATGCTTCTCGAATTTCGTTTGCAGATGAGGGAATGAAAGACCGAAGTTGATATGTGTCTTGGGGAAAGATTGCAACATTGCCTTTAACATATCCCTGTGTCACAGGGGATGGCTTGGAGGACGACGATTTGTGTGACATGAGGTACGTCACACGTGTCGCTCTTGCCCAAGCTACCAGCTGAAGATCAAAGACAGATGTGTTCACAAACACTTGCCGGACTGCAGGAGGCAAACGCTCCAATGTGTAATATTGAAAATTTGCAAGTGCATCTACTGGCATTCGTTTGCATTTGCACAAACTATACCAACATGTGCTGCAAATGTCAAGCTCCCCCGCACTGTGCACAGAACAAAGTGCTCGTGGATATAGTATAGCACCTCTGTAGGCATTCACATCATATGAAGTGGGCAACAATGCATAAGGGATGCGAGGATTACACAACAAGGTTAAATCAAAAGCTGTTGAAGGCATGGTTAACAAATCATCCAGTTTGAATCTGCGTGCACAAACTGCACATGGATACCGACACTGGGCCCGCTCTGCAAGTTGGTCCTGCCACTCTTGCACAATAGCATACTTCAGATCATCGTCAGCGAAAAACGGGAAGCAACCAGACGAAGACCTGCCCGCACCAGTATCCCTGACCGGGTCATTAGATTCAGATGGAAGTGGAATGTGTGATTGTTGATCCGCAACGTTGGAGCAGGCTTCAAATGATTGCTTGTGAACAAAGGAAAGTAAGTTGCAGCAAGCAGGAGTACAAACATGATCACAAAGGAGTGTTTGCTTTTCGTGCAAGAAAGTCATACTACTGCACGCCAATCTATGCGCTGCGATAAGCCGGTCAATCAGTGCAGCATCACATTGCCATGCTTCAAATAGAAGCCGCAAGGGACAATGAACTTGTACATTGATTTGCTGCCCATCTCCTATACTGTAATTGTGTCTCAAAAAATCTCCGGAGATATAATTTGTTCCCTATTCAGACCAAACTGTTTGGCCATCATGATTGGACAACCAAAAAGTATCATTGACAGCAGCGGTGACAGCGTGGCGGGGTGGACGAGTGGCCCCAGTCACAGCAGAAAACAACAGAACAGTATTGTGGACAGACTCTGTTGTGCATGCATGGGCTTGCAATGAATCTAGCATTTGTTGCTTTGTGGAGTGAGAAGCACACAGAACATGGTGCGCACGAGCGTTAGCATGCAATGCTTTAAGTGTGACATGAGGAGGGAGATCAACGAAAATCGCCAGTGTTGGAAAACGAACCGATAAGTATGACCCTGCAGGCCATAACTGTTCAAACTGCAGATCCGAAACAAACACACCCACACATTCGAACTTGGTTTGCAACACCCCTCGAGACACTGCGCGACAATCGGTGGTGTCTACAAAAATGAGGGCGTCATTGCATATGTCCATAATGTCCATAATGTCCAAATATGACCAGGCCATGGAGTAAGAAAAGGAATAATGTTAATGAGGTTGATTCAAACCAATGACGGGAAATGAATTTATGGTGTAGCAATCAATGTCATGTACACAGATGAAAGGATTCGGTAAAGATTCAGTCTCACAATCGATGATTTCACTGCTTGGCGTGAGAACAGTCTGCACAGCCGGGGGTTTGACGTAAGCGCTTACGTACCTGGGGGCGACAACAACCTGTCCCCTAAAGGGTCCAGGAATGACATGTCATTGGGACACTTATTTGAGCAACATTTCTATTCTACAATTTCAGTACTTTGTATGCCCCCCCTTTGCCTTTATCACTGCCTCTAGTCTTCTAGGCATGCTTTCTATCAATCTTTGACATTCCTCAACCTCTATCTTGCCCCATTCCATATCAATCCTTTCCCAAAGCTCCCAAACCCCTCTTGGTGGTGTTGTATAGCTATTGAGCTTCTTTTTGAGGACTTGCCAGAGATGTTCAATGGGATTAAGGTCTGGAGATTGTGCTGGCCAATCAAGAACCTTGATAACTTGAGATTCCAGCCACTCCTGGGCTCTTTTAGAGGTGTGCTTGGGGTCATTATCTTGTTGAAAGATAATGTTCTCCTCAGGGATTCCAGAATGTTCCATGGTAGGAAGCAGATTATCCTCCAAAATAGAGACATACTGCTCAGCATTCATCCTCCCTTCCACCTCTGCAAGAATTCCCACACCATTCCAGCCCATGCATTCCCAAACCATCAAGGAACCTCCTTCAAACTTTACTGTTCCCTGTACTCCCTTGTCTTGCAAAAGTTTTCCTGCCACTTTCCACACATATTTCCTTCCATCTAACCAAATTACCCTAGTCCAGTCC
Source organism: Xerocomus minutiporus (assembly GCA_038092995.1). Taxonomy (NCBI): domain Eukaryota; kingdom Fungi; phylum Basidiomycota; class Agaricomycetes; order Boletales; family Boletaceae; genus Xerocomus; species Xerocomus minutiporus. Next base: position 5,468 of record JBBPRM010000128.1, on the reverse strand, counting down.
TCCACAGTCCAGTATTGGTACTTGAGAACAAAGGCCAACCTATGTTTCCTATGCCTAATAGACAAGAGTGGTTTCTTTTTCTTGACTACAGGCTTTAGAGATGCAGACTTCAGCACATTGCGAACAGTTTGGGAAGAGACAGGAGAGGAGAGGGTAGAATTGATGAGATGGGTTGCCTAGACAGCATTTTCAACCTTGCCAGAGGTAATACTAGAGACAATTCTCCTTCTGTCAGTAGGGGAAAGCTTGGAGGGAGGGTCTAATTTGATGTTTTCCTTGCTTGGATGAATCTCTTTGATAACCCTGGCCACAGTGGACTTCCCCAGACCAGTCTGGGAGGATATTTACCTAGCAGAAAGGCCAGATTCAGAGAGAAATAGGATATTGGCTCTAGTAGAGGTAGAAATAGGCTTCATGGTGAAGTAGGGTTAGCTGGGTGGTATCGCTGCCCTTTATAGTGCTCAGGGTTATGTAAGTTACATAATGAGACAGGGTTGAAGCACAGCATCCATCAGAACATTATGTTATTTACCAAATGATGACTGATAACATCAGGGTCAAATAAGTGTCCCAATGACATGTCATTTTGAAATGGTTATATCTCAATCCCATGGCAACCAAATCACATGACTAAGGGCTCATCTTCAGGGCAGGGGTTAGGGCTATTTATAACCCTGCAAGGGTTAGAGCTAACACATTTTGGTTCTTTTGCAAATGTCAAGTCTTTCCAAAATGCCCCAACATTGGGACACTTATTTGAGCCACTGTACGTCCACTTCTACCTGCAAGCATGATATTGGTATTCAGCCAACTGAATGGACTATCTCAGCTCGTGGTTCTAGCAAAGTGAGTAGTATATATGCTCATGTATACTCATGATATCATTGTTCATAGGAAAACAAGGAAACATACAAATATGAGAAACTAGTTGTGAAACATCAGAGGTAGATGGAGGCACAGTACTGTCTGTACGATTAGGTCGAGTTATCACATTGTTTTCAGCTCTGTCATGCAAGGAATACGAGCATTAATAGAATGAATTGAACAAACTATGCCCAAGTGACTCTACTCTACATCCTCAGCTGGATCATGCTCATCCTCGCCCTCATCTTGATTGACCTCTGTATGATAAGACACACCAAGGCCCGGTTTTTGAACACAAAAAAAAACTTGCCCCATTCCAACTGTCTGAGGAACCATTGCAACAACGGAAACAATATCTTGCACAAGTACAACTGAAATCTCATTGGAGATTTCCATTCTTGCGAATGTCTGTTGAGACTCTGTTAGGAGGGCATCGTCTGGTGGATTGAAAGTACGGATGAGTGCAACTTTAGCAAACTCGAGAGCTCTGTCTTTGTTCTTCACAGCAATCCTTGTGAAGAACAAGACTTCGCCAATTCGAAATGTATCATTCCTCTTGAACTAGTACAGAGCATCAGATTGACTACTTAATATAAACAATTAGATACTTTACCTTTACCATCCGTGAAACACGTAGTTTCTCAAAGGATATGGCTTCCTCTCGCCATGCGCTATGTGCTATTTGGCCATTTGGTAGCTGTAGTCGTGCCCAGCATCAGACCTTAGGAAGTGGGACATCATGACCTAAAAACTCTTGAATTGGTAGCTCAGTGCTGTCCATGGGTCTCATGGGCATCTTGTCACGCTTGCGAAGGAGTGTGTATCCACTTCCAAGGTCTTCTGCACCATTGGGAAGTTGATGGGGTGGCGTACCAAGGATTGGTAATGCAGCAAGTACTGCATTTACATGCGCTCTTCAAACACTATCTTTGGAGAAGTTGACAAGGTAATTTAATGGCTGATGAATTTCCTGTTTAAGATTCCTGATTGTGTGTTTGATCGTCCATTGTGCCATACAGACACTTGGTCCTTTTTGAAAAGTTTCCAGTGCCAAGTGAATGACCTGGTGTACACATGGGCGGACGAAGTGGAGTTAGGCAATGTCACAGGTATACCCCCAGGTATCAGGGGCACTACCCGCACCCGTACCTAGCGATATACCCATACCCGCATGTGGAGTACAGGTTTGACCGTGGGTCCAAGAGCAACTACCCGCATCGCTACCCACAGAGGGTAGACCCGTAGGTTTCTGTACTCAAATTAATGGTAACACAGAACTATATGGTATCTACACTATATCCGAGTCATGATCGAGGGCATCTCAACCTTCCTCCAGTTCATCTGCATTCTCAGTGACATCTGGTAGCATTGATACTTTCATGACGTCCTTGGTCTTGATGAGCCCAAGTAAGCTCCAGTGTCCTAGACAGAGTAGTGCACATGAAAATTGGGTGTTGAGACAAGAGCGCAGATGGGAGAGAATGCGATGACCATAACTGAAAAGCCACTCAACATCAATTGAGGTAGCTGGAATATTAGTGTATTAGGAACTTGAAGTGGTTATGTTTGTGAACTTACCAGGTATCGTGAGGTAGTCCATGGCCATTCAGGAGAGATGAGGGTAGGTAGAACAGTGTTTGTGCCACCATGCAAGCGCGTCAGTAACATGCTCAACCTCAGAGCAAAGGTAGAGGTCAAGTTCACAAGAAAGGCCAGCTGGTTTCGGGGGAGCAAACACAGCGAGTGTGTTGAAGACATTGACTGGCTAGAAAGTGGTTAATATGCTAATGTACGTTGTAACAGTCAACACACTTTTTTGGTCAATACCTCCGACTGACCGTCCGTCGCCTGGGCATGTTCTGCATCTGAGTTGTTGCCAGAGTCATCACTGGGCGCTGCATATGAACATGCGAATATATCACGGACAAGTGTCTCAGCCATCTCTATCCACTCTTCTTCCCACTATGTAGTCTTAAAGTATAGTAATTTGTGACGAGGATGGAGGACTGTGAATGAAGGACATTAGAATACCTTGTTGCAGAATGGATATTGTACTTACCCATCGCAACCCAATATACGTCAGAGCAGTCAATGAGTTCATAGTACCTGTTGAGTGTTTTCTTGGCAATAGACACAGCTGCGTGAATCGGCAACATGTAACTGTGGTCAAGGGATATCATAGTGAGTGCTTGGTTGATGTGGTCCATGGCCCAGATGACTGTGGCGAGGTTCAGTGTAGTGCGCAAGAAAAAGAGTGTGGCATCCTTGAGGATCTAAGGTGGAGTTTGATCACATGGGCCTGTACTACACATGGTAAACTTGAGGCGTCAACTCACGCTGACACATTGCAAAGCTGCTTGATGAGCTCCCATTCATGGTCTCCCATCTCAAACTTCCTCAAACCCAAGTTCCGGTCTTGGGTCATTTGGTCCATGGCTCTGCGATGGTCCAAGGCATAGTCAAGCAAGTCGAAGGTTGAGTTCCATCGGGTTATAACATTGCGTGGCATGATACTAATTGTTTGCTTCAATTCCTCCAGCATCCTTTTCCATGTGGGTAGGAGGAGAGTCGAGGAGTTGACAATTTTGAATGCGAGTTTGTGAGACTGAATAGAAAGCTTAGCATGCAGGTGAGTCAAAAACTGGTCGCATACCTTCACCAACGCTAATTTCAATGGTTGGATTGTGTCCTCAAGCTGCTCCTGTTCCTCCACTGTTAGCAAATCTATCTCATTGACACAGCCATCGACATCATCAATACCTCCGTCCCCATCTTCTTCAATGTCTTGTGCTTCGTACATGTTCTCACCCAGGTCATCAGACTCTCGTTCTCGCTGACCCCTGTCCAGTGCTGCATCAGCGTCCCTCTTTTTCATGTCAAACTGACAGATCAAGGTCTGCGCCACGAGATTCACAACATGCAAGGGCCAGTGTGTGTGGCTCACTTCCCCACCAAATCCTGTCACTTTCCATTCAAGTTCACAAATCATTGCATCATTATTGGATGCATTGTCACACGTCACACTGAGGACCTTGGGGATAATAAGTCCAATGGTATGCAGCCGAATTGAGTGACATACCTTATCCACTAACTTAAATTCGTCTAGGACCTTCACAAATGCCAAGGCCAACTCAACACCTGTATGGGACTGATGTTGGGACATCAGAACGTTGTCCCATTGATCTCCAGTAATTTTTTTTTTCCTGTGCGACTTCGACAACATCTAGTGGAAACACTAATGGTATACCTTTGTGCTCTAGATGTACTGCGAAGGTGACATACACTCTATGGTTTGGAGCTGTCCATGCGTCCATGGTAAAATTGATCTTCCCTTTGTATTCCTAGTAAGTCCATTAGTTCAACAGTTAATCACTACTTGTTTGACACATACCTGCAACATTGCAGCGATCCGCTTATGTGATTGGGCGAATACCTACCTCACATCCCTTGCAACGGTCTCAGCAGATGGCAAGTAATATGCTGGTCTGTCTGTTTTCATTAACAACTGAAAACCACTGTGGTTGATCGGTGACAATATCAAACGGCCGTAGGCTTTCTACCACCCAATGTACTATCTCTGCCCTTTTCAGCCGGTCAGATAAGGCTTTCGCCATCAAAATATATCAGTACTAACCTTGCCTCGGCCCGTGTATGTTGGCGATGACTGTAAGTTGTTTTTCCTTTCCCTTTATGCTCAAATGCCACAGTGATTGATCTATTTTGGAGGATGCTTCCTACAATTTTCGTTCAGACCTCTTTTTCATCTTTGGCGTTATCGCCTGCAACAAGTATGTCCTCACCCCAACAAGATCTAACATGTTTCCGCAGGTTCCCTGTGGACCGGGCATCCTTTGTGTTGAGATACCTGCATATCGTTGCTTTGCATCCACGTGTGCAGCATTTGAACTCATGAATATGGTGCCCATCAACATTGCGTATAATTGGTGTGGGGTTGAAGAATGCGTAAACCAGTGAGGTCCACTCTTTTTGCAATCACACTTGCTTGACTGATGAATTATTTGAAGTACCCATTGGCAATTGACGTACTCAGCTCTTCTTTTGCAGATTCCTGGGGGTTATCCACCTCCTCTACACTCGGTGAGCGAGATTCCCGCTGTAGGAGCCGGTGGCTACCTACGGTCGGATTGTCCTTATCCCCCAGATTCTAGCGTCCTTCGTGGACTCCTGCATCGGTCGTGTCAAAGCCCCTATCGTGTCCCACAAAACTCCGAGCGGTTCTAGACCTTCGTGCGTCACATTTTATTTTCCGTTCGTCTGATTGGTCCTTGATCTTCGGGGTTCCAAATGATGTTTTTTTAACATTTCACTTCGGCCGCGTGTTCATTTTCCCCCTGACATGCTAAGCGCGTCGTTTTCATTCGTCAGGTTTGACTTCATGCGCCCAAGGGTCGGCGGTGCGTTTCCGCAGCTGACATACGGGGACCTTTCGCGGGATTCCGCATTCGCCGTCAAAAGGTTTTTTTACATTCTACGACTCGCGTATTCCGCTATTTCCATATTTAGATAGAGTCTCGGGTTTGGCCCGACGACTATAAAAGTAGGGCTCGAATAACAAATACTATCTCCTTTTTGGCCGGTTTTAT
>JBBPRM010000127.1:0-27839 GCA_038092995.1 Xerocomus minutiporus | reverse complement strand
CGAATATTTCGGCCATGATATACCAGAGATACATATGATTTAAGATTACATATCTTCTAGATCTATGTAAATTTGATTGTTTTTTAATGAATCTATATTTAACTTTTATGTTTTATGTTAGTGAGATGAAATGTAGTATATGTTTAGGACTATCCAGCCTTCTAAAAACTGAACAAACCGACTTTGATATACCTAAGAAACAAGGATGTTAAAATCTGATATGATAGAAATCTATAAGATTAGAATCAGGTTAGGATTATCAGGGTTAGGATTATGATCATTAGCAAGGTCAGATACATGGAAATACTCAGATACATAATTACTACCAGTAGACATTATAACTATACTATGGAAACTATGAGAGTTTATTATTATGGGAGGTACTACTATACATCAGATCTAATACTATACCCACACCCACCACATACCCATACCCACACCCACGCTCATCCCTACCCACTGCATCCCCATTGTGTGCATGCAGCCAGTCCCCCCTCATGCCTTGCTTTCAGTCCCCTAGTCCCCTATATTATCATTCTATGTATTATGTAGTTGATCAATGATATATTTTGATAACATTATTGAATTAGTATTATGAGCTAATTATTGATATTTGATTAATACATATGATTTAAGTGTAACAAATGCTAGTTAATATCATCAATACTCATGTTAATGTTTCACCAATTGCATGAAAATAGATGGATAATATATTTATATTATGAACAATTTGTGAAATTAGTTAAGGGGACCATGAAATAGGAACAATTTGTACAAAATGTTACTTATGTAGATAATATCATATATTTGTTATTTTTTGTAAGAAATAGTAACAATTCTGCACAATAATCCATGGGAGGGTTTTCCTGATGAACAGCATGCAATACGTTGGTTGGAAAGAAAAAGGAGGCCAAAGCATTCACAACTTACACCAATCACCCCAGTTTGCCCTGACGAAACTCCAATAGAAACTCTGCATGCACCACTGCACCCATAACAGCCTCTGTGAAGTGCTGAAATGTATCATCAACATTCATCTGTTGCTCCTCTTCAGGCTTAGAGTCAATACTCACAAATAAATTGCCCTATGCTGCAGCATCATAATCTTTGCCAAGCAGCATTTGCATATGTTTGTGAGCCTCATGAAGTGTAATACCATTGGTGTGAGGAACAAACAGTCATACAATTTCTTCTGTTTGGTCATTTCTGACAATGCCGATCCTGCATTGAGGAGTTTGCTATTTGTTAGACACAATATTTAAAAATGTGAACTCATGCATTTGTAGAAACACTGGCCATTTGGCCAACCATGTTATTCGATGGATCCTCAACATGCATATTGCTTTTGTCCTCAATGTTCATTACAACTTGTCCTGATGGCTGTGCTCACTTTGTTGAATTCTGTTTACCACTGGCCCCCGCTGCGTTTTCTAGAACACTGTGAATATTTCAAAGGCTATCATCAGTTGTTTCCGAAAACCTTGAAGCGGTTAAACCTTACGTTGTTGGAGAAGAACTAGATGAACCTCCTGTCGCCAAGTTCAGGCTTTTGTTAGCTTCCATGTTGCTAGGTTGGCCTGTTGCACTGGGCATTTGCGCAGCAGAGCTGTATTATTTTCATGAGGCCATTATCACCATGTTTTAGGAGAAGGACTCACTGGAACGCATCGCCATTCGACCACAATTCGATTTCTGACAGGTCATTCAACTCCGGTTCCTGCTCAGGAGGTGGCCTTGGCATATGATTGGATGACTTCGGGATACATTTTGTTCCTGGGAGGTCTGTCTAGGCCTGAAAATTCAGCGTTGTGTAAAACAAACTCGTGTATGGCAGTTTACTACTCACGAAAGACAGAGTTGTTATCCGGGCCAATTGGATCCACTACAAGAAACATTTGTTGGTCCTCGGGAATATCTTCATAGCACTTGGAGAGCCAATCAAAGTGGTTGTGGATGATATACTTATCGAAGATGCAAAGGGTATCATTCCTGTCTTTCGACATATTGTGTGTGAAAAGTTCTTCTATGATCATGTGCCAGATCAAGAGGTATTGAAGGAGTTTATTTCCTGTCTTATTATTGAGTCTTGAATGAATGATTTCGGCTGACGATTAAGGTGCAGTGGTTTGCCCAACCCCTCTTGCCACTTGTGCCACAGTGAAAGCCAGTAAACGATGGTATATGACAGCTGCATCCACAGCCTGTAGTATCTGTGAGGCAAGGGAAGATACCCACTAATTGAGGATCTTGCACCTGACTGATGAACAGCAGTAACGCAACAGTGCGAGTACGTTCCTCCCATCGGATGGGCATATTCCTTCATGGCTGGAATACCATACCAAAGGATGTGCCCTTTGTGAGCAGTCCAGTCCTCCACAGACATCATATGGGATACATGCAGGATGAGGAAGCTGTCAATTGGGTTTGCACGTAGCATTTTGATGGGATGCATTGGATAGAGGGTGACAGAGGTGTTCAGCATGGGCGAACCCATTCGTGCTTTTGTTTGTTTCTGTTTTCCCATATGTTGTTCAGCTGCCGTGCAGTGTGAACTGCCAAATGACTACTTACAATCACTGACCGGCAACCACGAGTTTGGCCACTTTCTTAAATTTCCAATTTATAACATAGCAATTGTGCACACTCCATACAAGATGTGTCCATTATTTGTTTGCTCAGCCACGTCATCACATACAAATACAAATTGAAGGGTGTAATGCACTCCAGTTTGTATCCATATAAGAGTGCGGAGACTTTTCCTTCTCATCTGTACTATCTTGGTCCAGCAGTTTGTGGTTCTGACAGCCCAATGCTGGAAGAGCCAGCCCCCACTGATTACAGCAATAAAGCCTATATAAGAAAGGTAAAAGGATGGAGGGGCTCACAATTCAGTGTGCCAGGTATGACCCTCTGGTGTGCAAATTTCCCTGTTCACCTTGCAGGGCTGTGTGTTCCACATGCTGGAGCTACCAGTGCCCCCTGCAAGGTGAAGCAGTACATTTCCAACAACTTGGAGTTGCTGGTGAGCAACAGATGCACTGCATAGAAATACAAGTAACAGATCAAATTAATTATACCCAGCCAGGCTAAATTGAAAAACTGAAACACAAAGAGAAAAGAAATTGAACGTGAAATGCCATTGACCCCTCTTCAAACGACAGGGACATCCCACCAGATTTGCTCTGAGTGGGTTGGCAAGCAAGCAATGATGCACAGGCGCTCCGATGACTTGGACTAACTCTCTTTGGAGGGACTCATGTGGTGAGGAAAAGAGATTGCCTGATGACACACCCAGAATAAAAGCAACATGCAACAAATAGTAACACATAGATGTAAACTCTCACGTGACTTTGACTACCCTCTGGAAAGCAATGTGACAGAGAGCTTGACAGCCCCAACTCTTGAGTGCCATAGATTACTGACAAGGAAAAAAATGTGGAGAGGGGAGACTTGTGTACCAATATATCCCAATTGTCCGCTGTGTAATTTTGGATGGTCCAGTCGGTGCTGGAAGAGGTGTACTGGGGCAGGTTGATTGCAACAATAATAGAGGAACAAAAGATGGTATAAATGATATCAAACCTAAACCACTACAGAAGGCAGCTAAAGATAAGTCGACAACTTCATGCAAGATAGGATAGATGGTTAGGATGAAAAGCCGAAGAACTGACGGTCCCTGGAAGTGTTGGCTGGACCCCCAGCTCAGAGTGGGGAGAATGCGTGAGCACAAAATTTTGCATGGTTTGGCTGTAAAACATGGGGTGCCATACCAAAATGCATGGCAGGAACGTTCTAAGAATGAACACGTAGATGTGACACCATGTATCTGAAAACCCATGGACTCCCGAGTAGTTGGGGTGGTGGGGTACTTGGGTGTGCTGCAGTACTTCGAGGAAGCAGCTTAAAGTGTGTTAATCATATATTTGACCTGTTGATGGCCTATGTACCATGCACAAAACAAAAGAAGAAGGAAAAAAAAATGAGAGGACAGAGTTACAAGAGTATAGCAAGGTTCATGCCCATGGATGTGGGGGGATTGGACAATAATGCAGATCTTAGTTTATTCAAAAGGTCGAGAGGAATATACATGAGATGGGACAGCCAGACATATGTGTAAACTAAGCAGCGAGGAAGATGTTTACTGATCACATTGCTTTCTCATGAAGTGTATGAAAAGCTGTAGGACATGTGCAGTGGGAGGGAAAGAATGCCAGAAAATCATGGGGATGTTGGGAGAAACAGTTTGTACTGCTGATCCAGCATCAGCCTCATATACCTTTACCGATTTCCATTGACACTTCATACAAAGAGCACAAATGCCTCCCTTGAGTGCATGAAACCAGACCTTGGCTGCAGAGAAGTCACATCCACCCCCACAACCAGTGAATATCACTCCCCATGCATTGAAGGGCAGGCTGTGCTTCATGATAAGACGGCATTCTATGTTCAATTTTCCACGCTCTTTGAAAACAAGGAGAATGCTGAAGGAAGAGAAAAGTGTGGGAGAGGCTTTCGTGGCTGTCACAAATGAAGACCAAAGGATGCCAGGGTCGGCCTTCCTTTTTTCAGTGGCATTGTCGACAGCAAGTGCTTGAACCATGGTCTCAATGAAGTGGCGAGCATTGTGTGGAGCAACAGTTGGCTGCAACTAGGGAACTGCAGGGGTATACCCCTGCAGTTCCCTAGCTGCAACATGTTGATAATAAAGTCAAACTTCCTGCTACATATGCATTAGCTTCAAACATTCAAGTCAAGTCCATAAACTCACCCTCGTACTATCTGAATATGTCCTTGCAATCGCGAAAGAACAGAAACCAAGCATCCCCCACTCAATAAGAAGACACCAGCCCACCCTCTATGACACTAGGTATTTACGTGGGTATGGGTACCAGTGGGTATGGGTATGGGTATGGCCATGGCATACCCATCCAATACCCATACCCACACTGTGGGTTTCCTATGTGATACCCTAGGGTATCCTGTGATATAATCACAGTATGAGTTTGTGATACTCTCTACATATATCTTATAGTATATGTAGGTCTTCCTCCAGTTCTCCATTGAGATATGCTGTAGATATGTTCATTTGATCCAGCTCTAGGTTGTATTTAGTGGCTAGGGTGATTAGGGTTCGGATGGAGTCGAGGTTGGCTACTGGAGCGAAGACCTCCTGATAGTCAACTCCCTCCTTTTGTGTGAATCTGTGTGTAGTGTTTTAAAGTCCAGTCCAGTCCAGTCTTTTTCTAAAATTTCAGGCAACTGCAACTGGACTGATAAAATCAGTTACCTGAAAGTAGGCAACTGGCAACTAGACTGCAGTCTCAGTTGCCTGAATTTGAGCAAGGGGCAATTGGACTTTGAAAGACCGGTATTTTGGCCCCTAACCCGTGGGAATCGTGCTCCCAACTATAGATATGGAATATTCTACTGACTAATGGCTTTCTATCCGTCCCCTGGTCATGTAATTCACACCATGGGAAGGGTAGATATGATTTATTTAAAACTACATGTCATGTATAGAGCATAAAAAAGTATCAAACTGAAAAATAGTCTAATAAAATAAAAATAAATGTTAGAAAATCAGGAAAAATTATGGGAAGTAGGTGATGTGGCTGTGCACCGGTTGCAACCGGTTGCAACCAGTCCAAAGTGGTCTTTACATTGTCCCAAAGCAAGGCAACAGCAACTGAACTGGTCAGCAACTGGAGGCAACTGCAACTGCAGTCCAGTTGCCGGACCAGTCCAGTCCAGTCCAGTTGCCAGTCTTTTTGCAGTTGTGCAACTGGACTTCGAAACACTATCCGTGTACAACTGTTCAGACTTTGTATCATTTGACATTTCCAGCCTGGTTGTGTTTATTTGAAATACTGGTTTGGAGGTGATTGAAGTTATGTCTTCCGGGATGAGTATGGTTTCATAGACATCATTGGAGTTTAGGTTGAGTAGTTCCTCTTCTATGGTGGATTTCCATAATTCATCTATGGAGAATGTGAACACACCTGGAATTTTGGCCTCAATCTCCAGAGTTCCCTTTTGTGGTTGTGCTTCCTCTTTTTGATTTGCTTGCCTTTCAGCCTCCTCTTGTAGAGTACGTTCATAATCCTTGTCTTTGTTTACTGCCTTTCGTTGTTGATTGCTCTGTCATATGTCTAGTGCAGGGGCTTTGACCAGGGCTGGAGCAGGAGCAGGAGCAGGAGCAGGAGCAGGAGCAGGAGCAGGAGCTTCATCTAAGCAGAGTTGGTCCAGGTGTTCAGCAAGTTCCTCAATACCAGGACTGGCAGGTCATTCTAGGATGTTCTCTGGAGGTACAGGAATATCTCTCACTGGTTCATGGTTAAGTGGAGGTGGATGGTCATCGTTGTTGTGTTCATGCTTTGGTAAACGGAGATGCTCTGGAACTAGACCCTCCCACTGTCCCTCAACAGCAGTGGCATTCCATGGAGCAGACTCTGCTCTGGAGATGATTGTAGACTCGTCAAAAATAATGTGGCAACTGGAGATGATTGTTCAATGCTCTATGTCCAGGAGTTTGTAGGCTTGTTGTCTGTGAGTGTACCCTATCATGATGCATTTCCTTCTGTGTGGTCAGACTTTACCCCCTGGAAGAAGGCTTGATAGGGGACTCTTCCTCTGAGTGTGGAGGTTGGACTTCATGTGGAGACGTAGGCAGCAGTAGATAAAGTGTTGGCTCAGAAGGATTTTGGAAGTTTTGATTCTTCCAACATGGTGTTTGCAAGCATAGCCCAAACTGTTTTGCTCTAGAGTGTAGGGAGCTGAGGTTTCAAGGATGGTGCCATCAGCATGGAGTTGATCTCGGAAAGCCTTGTTTGTGTACTCTGTTCCTCCATTGCTCCAGACGAATTTGGTGTAGGATTCAGAGAAGTCTTCTTTTCCAATCTCCGTTCGGAGCAGAGTTTAGATGTCTATTTTCCATTGGTTGTAGATCTGTAAGACTTCATTTTTGTGTTTCATGAAGTAGACCCATGGGAATTGACTGAAATTGTTGACAATGATTAGCCAGTATCTGTGATCTTCTCGTGACCTCAGAGCTATCAGACCTCCGACATCGGTGTGGATCATTTCCAGTGGATGAGTAGTTCGAGGTTCTGCCTGGACTCTGAGAGGGAGTCATTTCATCTTTCCAAGTGTGCAAGCTTCACAAAATGTGGGTGTCCCGGTAAGGGTGTCAATCCTCCAGAGTTGGCCGGAGCTGACCATGCTTTGGATGCGGGCTATGGAGATGTGACCTATTCATCGGTGGAGAAGGTTTATGTCGATGGTTGCGTGTGCTGCCTCCTTTTGGTCGCTTGGAGTGATGTCCGTGTGGTACAAGCCACCCTTGTGTTTCACAATTAGGATGGTGTTTTTGCCTTGTTTGACATAGCAGGCATTGGAGTTTGCTGGGAAAGTGATGGAGAGGTCTGTGGAGGTGAGCTGGTTCACAGAGATGAGTGAAAGATGGAATTCCGGGACTAGGAGTACATTTGATAGGATTACTTTGTAGCCTGTTCCAGACTGTCTGGACACTTTTGATATCAGGGGGACTGTTCCAATTCCAATTGCATGTGTGGTGGAGTCGTTTCCAAGGGTGGCCGTGTCAAAACTAAGTAAAGAGCAGTGATGCCTACTCAGTCGCTGCCCAGAGAGGTGCAAGAACGACTATATTCACCTAAGTAAAGGGCAGTGATGCCTACTAGTACATTTATTAGGTATGAAGATAAAGTAAAAAGGAAATAGAACTCACCTCAGTCGCTGCCCAGAGCAGTGCAAGAATGACTGAGGAAAGTCTGAGAATGAAAAAAACTATTTATACCATGGGCGAAGACTAGGCATCTGCATGGGTATACCCCAGGGTACCACCAGCTGTACCTGCACCCATACCTGGAGTCTACCCATACCCAGTGTGTGGGTATGGGTATTGACCGTGGGTAGAGAAAAGTGGACCCGGGGTATGACCTGTGGTGGGTCATACCCATGGGTACCCTTGTATAGCGACACTACTATGAAAATGTACCTAATGCATACTACAATTTGATCATATCCCACACATCTTCAAGAGCTTCGTCATCACCCTCCACATCCTTGAGGGCAGCCACTGCCATTACATCCTCAGTCTTGATGAGGTTGAGGAGGCTCCAAGCCCCCAAGCATAACAGCGCATGAGTAGTCTGAGCAGAAAGACGAGAACAGGTGTGTGTGATGATGAGACGACCATGGCTAAATAGATGTTCCACATCAACAGATGTAGCTAAAACAATTGTAAGTGATCTGGCCCACCATCATCAAAATAATGATGTGGTACTTACCAGGAATGGTCAGATAGTCCAATGCCATGCATGACAGGCCCAGGTATATGGTATGCCGCTCCCGCCACCATGTCAAAGGGTTGGCAACATGCTCTATGTCAGTGTGGAGGTAGCACTCGAGCTTGTTGCCTAGGTCAGAGGATTTGGGTGGGGCTAGGGCAACCATAGCGTCAAAGATATTGTCCTAGAGATAATGTACATATTAGTTAACACACATACCGCACTGGGCAACTGCATACATACATTTTTTAGCTTCTGTGCGTCCTCGTCAGAGCTGACATGGTCATCGGTTTCTTCTGTGGCGTATGAGCGCTCAAATACATCTTTGACAAGCTTCTTGGCATTGTCAATCCAGCTCTCCTCCCAGTTCACATTCTCGAAGTGAGTAAGTTGGTGTTGTGGATGCAAAACTAGTACATGGGGTGCTTTTAGTACATTTGAGCCAGCTGAGGACGTGAGTACTTACCCATGGCGATCTGGTACACTTCGGAGCTGTCTGTAAGTTGGTAGTACCAGTTGAGAGTTCATTTTGTCAAGCCAACGGCAGCACGAATCGTGGGGCTGTACTTGTAATTGAGTGAGCAAGTTGTGAGCTTCTTGTCAACCAGATCCATGGCAGGAATGACAGTTGCAAGGTTTGGTGTGGCGTGCAAGAAGTAAAGTGTAGCATCCTTGATGATCTAGTACTAGTGTTTAAAAGTCCGGTCCAGTCTGGTTTTTTGACCTCTGGAGCAGGCAACCAGACCACAACTGTTTTTTTTTTCACACTAGAATTTGCTTGGACTGGACTGAGACTGCTCTGGACTGGTCCAAAACAGTCTGTTTAGGAGTTGCAACCAGTCCTGACTGGTCATCTGCAAGACTGGTCCACCTCCGGTCAGTGCATGATTATTTCACTTTGGACATGTGGACGGAGTTGTAGCGGACGCTCCGGGCTCTCCATGGAGCCATGAATCTCCGAAATTGAACCACAAATGCTGGAGTTATGAGCATTCTCACGTCGGATGTCATTTCATCAGAGTAATTACATAGATGTCACTGTATAAAATCAGGGGAAATTCTGAGAAATCTGAGAAAGTTTATGGAGTTACCGACATGTATGGCCATCAGGGGACAAGGTAACCGGTTTACTCTGAGACTGGTTGCAACCAGTTCCAGACCAGTCCGACATTTTTGACTCTGAAGATGCAACCAGACCATTTGGAATCAAATCCACACGTAACCAGACCAAAAGTCCGGTTCGGTTGCCAGTCTTTTGGCGGTCTGGCAACCGGACTTTAAAATACTACCTAGTATGCCGTCGTTCACACATAGCCACACCAAGGAATACCAACGCATCTTGAGGACATCGTGCAGCTGTTCCAACAAACTCCATTCCTTGTCATTGAGCTCAAATCTTCTCAGGCCCAGCACACAGTCCTGGGTCATGGTATCAACCGCTTCGTGATGGTTCAAAGTGTACTCCAACATATCCAATGTTGAATTCCACCAAGTCGACACATCACATGGCATGCATGTCACTTTCAACTCCATCATTCGAAAAACCTTCTGCCAAGCTGGCAGAAGCTTGGTAGTGGAATGGATAAGCTTGTATGCAAGCTTTCGGACCTGTTAGCATGTCAAAAATCAGTACTGGATAATATGCGTGAGTCGTTTCTTACCTTTACAAGCGCCAACCTGATAGGCCTGATACTTTTTAGCAATTCCTGGTGTTAGTCATTACTAGGCATCTGCGTGGGTATGGGTAACCCATGTGGGTTGTGGGTATGGGTGTTCATGGGTATGGGTGTGGGTTGGCCAAAGGCATACCCACACCCACACCCACACCCACACCCATGGTGTGGGTATGCTATCAGATCTAGCACAGTGGTAGCTTTGATATGTGGACCAGGAGTTCAATACTCTCTACATATATTTCATAGTGTAGTTATAGTGTCTATATCATTCTAACCTTGCTAATCTCCATAGTCCTAACCCTGATAATCCTAACACTGACAATCCTAACCTTGATTCTAAGCTTTAGTAGATAGTCACCATGTTTGATATTGAAATGCTTGTATCTTAGGCATATTTCGACCGGATTGTTCGGTTTCCGAATGGATGGATAGCCCCAGTCGTGTAGTATATTTTATCACACTAACAGGAAACAGGAAAGTTTGATGTAGATTCACTGAAAAATGATTAAATCTATATAGACATAGATGACATGTAATTTTAGATTGTTTGTATCTCAGTCATGCCTGGTTCATTTCCTGTGACCAAGGGGCAGTTAGAAGGCCCACAGTCCATAGTATATTTCGTATCTATAGAGTGAACCCTCTAGGAGTAGTCCAGATGTATAGAGTACTGATCTTATGAAGTATATCTACAATTAGCAGTAAGAGGTTTTTCCTGATGTAGAAGCCCAGTTATAATTTTGCTGATGATGGTAGCTCACTACAATGTCTACTTGGCTAACTGTTTACCCTGACTACTGACACACTTGATTGAAATTGAAAGACATAAAATAATAATACTGTCTTATAGTGTCAGATTTGTTTAGGATTATCAAGGTTAGCACTGCAAAGGGTAGTAGTATTAAAGTTAGATAGGATTAGCATTATCAGGGTTAGGATATAAAGATTAGTAAGGTTAGAATGTATGGCAGTCTCCCTTATGACATGGGTTCACCCATGGGTTGAGCAACCCATGGGAAAACCCTTACCCACAGCATGGGTGTGGTTGTATCTGTGGGTATGGGTGTGGGTTGAGCTGTCAACACCCATGGGTACACCCACGCAGATGCCTACTCATTACTCATGAGCCCGATATCATCAACAAATCCATCAAGATTATCATTTCTGTCCTCGTCAGTAGTGTTCCACTCCATTATGGTTGCAAATTCCTCGTACTCAATATCTTCACTCAGTACTTCGAGCTCCCTCACCAATTGTGCTTCATCCGCACTCAAGTCCTCATGGTCATCCACAGTCGCCACCCCCTCTTCAATGCCGCTATGGTTTTTTTGTTTCACATCAAACTCTTTTATCAACACCTTCGCCACAAGGTTTGTGGTGTGTAGGAAGCACTGTGCATGCGTTGACACTCCGCCAAAATCAAGCAGCTCGTCACCCAGCTGCTTGACCATTACAGTGTTGTTGGATCTGTTATCGCAGGTGATGCACAAGATCAACACCAAGGTAAGCAAGCTGTTCTTCACGGCCATTCGACATGACTGACCTTATCATCAATCTCAAACTTTTCTAGAACATGCTGGAATTCTGCTGCAAGTTCTTCCCCTGTGTGAGACTCAGAGGGGGTTAGCCCAGCTCAATAATTCACCAAGGTATGTTACCTTTGCCACCTCAATGATATCTAATGGGAAACACAATGGCAAGCCCTTGTGTTCTAGGTGGACTGAAAATGCGAAAAGTGCACGATAGTTTGGTGCGGTCCATGCATCGGTTGTAAAATTCAGTTTACCATGGTACTCCTGGTGAGTGTCTTGAGCTCCTTGATGCGAGAAATGCACTAAAAGGTACTACCTTCAACATCTTAGCTACTCTCACTCAGGTCCTCACAAACACAAGTTGAACATCATGTGAGATGGTCACATCAGACGGTAGGTAGTACTCTGGATGTCCTGTTTTCATCAAGGACTGAAAGCCGCGATCTTTGACAATTGTGAACAGTCACAGACTCTTGCTAACCCATCTCACAATCTCCGCTCTGCATCCAAAGTCACAAATTGGAAAGCTCAACAAAAATAAAGGTTTACTTCATTTCAACACGAGTAAGTCACCTTTCCTTTCCCTTTTTTCTCGAATGCATGCATGATTGACCCAGTGTGTAGGATACTGCCAACGATTTTTTCATGCACATCAGTTGCATTCACAGCGCTATCTGCGGCCTTCAAGGCTTCCTCCCCCCGGCACTTCCTAGTGTGCTTTCGCATGTTCCCCGTTGATCGTGCATCAGTTGTGTCAAGGTACCTCCGTACCATCATTTTACACCCCCTTGCACAGCACTTGAAAACATGCAAGCACCATTCACCAACATCTTCAATAGTAGGGGTTGGTTCAAAGAATGCATATATAGGCGAGTTCTAGTCCTTCATCATCTTTTCTGGGAGCTTATGTGAATAAAGAAACTAGCAAAAGAGTGCCATCAAGTGGCAATACGAGTCCTGTCATAGTTAAATAAGTTTAATGACCATATATGAGAATAGAAGGTGTTTTGCCATGACATTTATTCAAGTCTATATAATTCATATGTGATTCTTTAACAATTTTTCCTGCATTGATCTGTCCATCATGAAACCATACAATACTATTATTGTCAATCATTCTCATGACAAAGTGATTCTTGCCATAGTAAACAATATCTTTGAGGTGTAGGATTGAGTGTCTGGTTGCCTTTAGTATTTTAATACAGGGTGAGATAGAGAACTGTGAAGAAAGACTTGAAATATCAAAACTTATAATATGTGGAACTTTAGGTAGATGGATTCTAGCATTGAAAGGTATGTTGCAATCTTGACATAGTGGAGATTCATTAACCATTAGTGTTGAATTCATCCATTCAGCTGTCCAGTGGCCAGTGCCAGGTAGTATGTCAAAATGCATAGAAAATCCATGATTAACTGATTGGTTTCTATGGCAAGAATCACATGCCAACCAGCCCATTTGAATGTGTTCTGTCATCATGGTACGCATTACATCATTGATACTAGCAAAGTTGTGTCCCATTGGAAATTGGTTTGAGTTAATGCTATGAATATTTTCTCTAATGTTGTCACGTACATGTTCAAAAGTATTTCTATGTAATCACATGTCCTGCATTCCTCTTAACAAAATTTGCATACGAACAGAGTAAGTGTGGAATATTTTATTCCAATATCTGGAACGCTCAATCCATATTCCAAAAATTAGAGTGAATAGAGAGTCATATGTACAACTCCAATTAGTAGAGTCCCATTTTAATGCAGTATCTTCTATGGATTGAATCATTCGTCTGTCAATGTTTGCATTCTGTTCAAATGTAACAGATTGTGATCCTTTTGCTATTAGAAGATGTGAAGTTATTAGAACAGCATCCTTTGATTTTCTTGAACGATCAATCAGTTTCCATTCAATGTTTACATTGTCATGTAGTAAAGGGTCAGTTGTTGACCATTTCAGTGTAGGATGAATATTTGAAGGCATGTAATTGTTACCCTTCCATTCACAGAAATTTGTGATTAGTATATTGCGTGTATGGCCAATGACATTTGGTGGAAGAGTGTTTTCGTAATGTTTAATAGTAATATCATTTAGTAATTCTAGTTCACGAAATTCTTTATGTAACCACCCAGACAAACCTCCAGTGATTTGTCCTATATTGATATCTTGAATAATAGCTGTTCCTTTAGCAAAGGCACTCCTTGATAGTACTATGTAGTTTGCTTGATGAGTTAGACAATGGCTCAGATCAACCACATTATAAGACCTAGTTTTTCCTTGAGATGCATAGTCAGTCATGGCAAAATTAGGTAACACATGAACTTGTCAGTGTTTTATACGTATTACTTGATCACTTGGTAGGGTGAAATTTATATCCTTTTGAGTATAAGACAGAGGAATAATATTCTTTGGAAGATTTTCTAGTTGAATAGAATTTGTAGGATTATCAAGTCTAATGAACAAAGTTTCTAACATAAGTTGATCATGATAACCAAGTGTTGATGTCCAGCCTACAACATAACCTTCCTGTCCATTGGTTATACATAGTTCAGTTGCATCATTGTGTTTGATTATTACTGGCATATCCAGGCAAAGTCGTAAGCATCCTGCAAAATGTTCTGAGGAATGTGGAGATGAGTTCCAAAGTAATCTTTGTTCTGTTTTTTCTATCTGTATTGTATGCTTCGTATGTCGAGACTTTCTACCTAAACTTGTAGGTATTTCATAATCAACAATCTGCATATCCTCAGAGTAAAAAGTAGTCAATTTTTGTTTGGTGTCTTTTGCAAAATGTTCACACCCAAGTTCATTAATCCTATCCTTCTGAGAATTCCAAGCTGTGATAATCGAAACATTTCAAAAGTGGTTTGAAAGTAAAGAAGGATGTCCTTTTATAGTGCTGACTATTCTTGTCTGCAAAAAGTCAATATCACGTTGAGTACAACTTTTGTACCGCATGTTTTCAAGAGCAGTTCTGAATAATTGGTCTTCTTTAGTAACTCCAATCTGTTGCATGTTTTTTCTCAGAATAACTACAGATGTTAATTGATGCCAAAGGGCTTTGCCAATTGCAGACTCTTGATCATGATGTGTCAGACCAGCAGCTGCTCCACAACCTACAGTACCACAATACAATGCATGACATTCACCACCTAACACTGGAGGCAATTGTGCAAAGTCACCTGCAAAAATGAATTTTTTTACCTCCAAATGGTGTTTCAGGCTCATTGCATGCCTTTGCAAGTTGAGCAGAAATTTTGTACATATCATGACAAGACAGCATAAAAACTTCATCAAGGAAAATATATTTTACACCTTCCAAATTCTCTTTTACTGAAGCTAAGTTTGAAGAATTCTGACTTGTGTTGTCATTGATACCCAATGCAGAATGATATGTAGATCCACCAATATTTGCAGCAGCTGAACCTGTAGGAGCCAACACCATGAATTGATTACCCCTTCCTGACTTAAGAAAGAAATCTTTTAAAGCTTTGATAACCTGAGACTTTCCGGTACCAGCCATTCCTCCTAAATACATTTTAAGTTGTGATGGAGAGTCTGACAGTGCATGCTGTGCTACGATATGAAATGCTCGTTCCTGTTCCTTGTTTAAAGTGTATTTGACAACAATTTCGTCAAGAAGGTTTGCATTGTCTAAACTTTTATGTTTGAAATCTTTGGTTAAATAGTCAATGCTAACTATTTTGACATCATTATTCTGTGACAGAGAAGACACTGTTTGATTGCACTCACTGATAGATGTATTGAGATCATGTGAATCTATGCAAATGTTTAGCTTTCTAGATCTTATGATATCTAACCTAGTTTCAGCCACTTTTGCCTTCCACTGTGATGCATCCCATATAACTACAGGTGAAACTCTCTCTGGCATTGAGATTACTTGGAAATCAGCTGGCAAATCCTGCAACCAACCTGCAGAGTGCATGATCTGTTCTCTAACACAACAGTCATATTTCCATTTGGCAGTCTTTTTGCCAATCTCAGAACATAACCATACTTCAGGATCAGGTTCAATATCAACAAAGTTATCTCCCTCAACTTCATCTATAATCTTTTCAGACAGTTTACTATTGTCATAGTTACTCTCATTTTCTGATCTGGCCTGTTTATGTCTTTGTAAAGAAAAGTTATCACGTGCATCTAGACATTCATACTTGACTTTCAAGTTCTTCATAATAGCACAATGATTTGATGCAAATTGGTATTTGAGAAAACTCACTTGCCAAGAGTCTGTTTCAGATTTGAGATCCAAGCCTGATTGCCAAAGTTTAAAGATGGTCAACATTGTACAGCAATAGAATTCATGATCACCTATGTCAGGATGTGGTAAGGATGAACCTATGATGTTGGGTACCCAGTTATACTTGGTAGACAGATGTCGAATGCCATGTGAATGAGACATAGGATGACCATTATGAAAGAATAAGCTATCAGTATCATCATTGCTTGAGCTAGCTTGGAGTAAATTATTAAGTTGTTTTTTAGTTAATGAAACTCGGTGGTATAACCTGATCCAATCATACACACACAAGTGCTCACATTCATCAGGTCTATATATATAGTCAAAGACCACACTAACACCTAGAATCTTATTTTTTGATCTTGTTAAAATCAAAGAGTCTTCATTGTCTGTGGATGTATCTTCATTGTCATACCAACTTCTTCTAACTTCACGTACATAGGAGATCCAGTAGAATGACACAGATTTATGATCTGTGTAATGATCTGGATGTTGAAGCAGATATAATGATGCCATTGGTGCTCCTATTTCAAGTTTAGATGTGAGACTATTCACAATCTGAGTCATGATTTTACGAGCTTTTTCATGTTGTTCACTTGAACCACCTAACAGAATAGAATTACGTTGAAAGACACACTGGATTGTGTCAAACACCATGTATGTTTTTAAAGGAGACTTGCTAATATAGTCTGAAATATATGCCACAACAGCTTTAATAGCTGTGCCTGACAAAATACTTGTGACATCAGTATTACATTGAAAAAGATATGTAACAAGACATGTAAAAGAATTCATCATGCTTTTGCCTTTCTTTAGTTGTAAGTATCCTGTTTTAGGTTCTACAAATGTATGTACAAAAGTTGGATGTGGGAAACGTGCTTTGCAGACTCCTAGTTTGTTTGATTTACAACCAATAGAGGGCTGAACCGAATTATGGATTTTGCTTTGTTTTGTAGGTGAGCCTGTGCATATATGAACATTAGTTTGTAGAAGTAAGTCATCTGTCTCAGACATGTACTGTGATTCCCATATTTGATATGCATCACATTGATCACATACACAGTTCACATTGTTTTTCTGGATACATTGTGTAGGGGGTGGATGAGGCATGGTCTGAGTAGGGTTTTGATACATATGATGAATTTCTTTTTCATCAATAGTACCTTTTATAGCCTCTATAGTCCTAGTATTGAGTTCTCCTTGATGACAGCCTTCCAAGTATTGAACAAGATTTTTTTGAAAGGAGGAGGTAGGATTCATAATTAAGTCACGAATCTCTTGAGGAGATAGACAGCCTTTGATCCAGATAAGCATATGAAGATGCAATGTTAATCTTCCTTGTTGTTCCACTGTTCCATAGAATGCATCTGTTTTACCATAAAATCCTCGAGGATACATACAATCCATGCCAAGCTTAAACTCTAGATCACATCCCAATACATGTTTAATAAACATGCTAACCATCAAATGAAAAAACTGTGCTCCAGCTACAGGATTCTGTGACACTAGTTTACATCGCTCAGATTGAGCCAGAATTTCAGGAGAGAATTCTTCATTTGTATCAGCATAATAAATACATATTGGATGTTTTTCATCAGCTGGAGATAAAGTGATATACCATGATGGTGCTCCTTTGAATGTGATTAGAGACCAAATCTCATTCTGCATATATCGCTTGCTTGTGAGCGAGCCATTTACATCTTTGCCTATCAGATCCAGATCATGAATGAGTTGATAACAATCCTTTTCACTTTCAGATGTAGGAATAACAGTGTTCCCGTTGCGCAATCTTGTGGCAATGCTTTCTAATGTTGAATGATTTACAGAGAAAAGTCTGTCAACAGTTGATGTGAAAGATGATCTTTTAGTCATCAAAAAACTATGTAGTTGCCGTTTTAATTTGTTCATGGTTGAATGCAATAAGTGCAAAAGTTTCATCACATTGAAAATGCTTGTCATAATACATCAGCATATGATGTTTACGCTTTTGATCAGATATTTTGCGTTTGTGCTCATCTAAACCCAAGCCACCCAACCCATAAGGAAACAACCAAGGAAAAATCATAGGGTATACAGAGGGATTTCTCCACAATGTTTCTAGGACTTCTTGTCTTCCAACAGCAAGTGCTTTGCCTCCTTGTTGCAAATGTTGCATTGCTAAGGCCTTTAAAGTATGTAATGGTAACTCTGTGTAATTCTGTCCTGTGATACCATGTACAGTCAATGGACACATACCTTCTTCTGTACTATCATCTAATCCCGAGTCATGAATTGCACGTGCTTCAAGAGGTCTTTCTCCAGAAGATAATTGGTAATCAACAACCACAGGGGGGGGGGTGTTTTCTGGATAACTCATCAGATTATCTAATGCTATCTCAAGATCGGCATAATCTTTATGATTTAATTGTAGCCAATGTAAAGCTTCAAAAACCTTTTTGCGTCGAACAAGCATAGGGGTACGTTTAAAGTCATTTTCAGTAGGAGGTGATGAACCAGTGAATATAAATGCAATGACATCATCAAGCTCAGATGGATGTGGAGGCAGTGCATAATAGATTTTATGTGTTGGATGTTGGAAAGATATTACATTTGCAATCATTTTTTGGGAACCTGAACTCAACACTTTAACAATACATCTATTTTGTCTTACTCTTGAGATCAAAAGTTTTTCAATGTAGGTTAGATTTAATAGTTGGGAAGGAGTTTCACCATACCACATAAAGTTTGCTAATGCCATTGTTGGGCATTTGTCTCGCTGCAATGCTTTCCAGCATTGATTGCATATTTTACTGCAATAAGGCGTTAGAATTGAACCTTTTAGTTCCAAGTGAGGATCAAGCTGATATATTCTTTCCTTTTTTGTAACATGTATGCCTTCACAGTTCAAGCATGACAATTGAGAAGGTGTTAGATCGTCTATTGAAACAACTAAAGATGACACTACAACAAGCTGGGCACATACTGCACAACCCTGTTCCATTAAATTGTCAACTGATGTGTCTGAACAGAAACACCGCAAGATTTTGTCACGTAAATTTCGGGAAGGTGGGGTTGGTGGAAAACTTTCTGTAGTTGACAAACTTGTTATTTTATCATGATTGTTTCGCTTGCGCTTCAATCTGACAGGTTGGTCAGCACATAGAGTAAAAATGCTTACAAAGTTATCAGAGTGACTGTCTGCCCCAGCAATCTGACTTACAAGTTTAGCCAATTGAGCAGTTGTTGATCTCTGTGGAACACAAACTATAGTCATAGATGATGTCTTTCATTATGTAGTTTGGCAATTTCTGAGCCAATATAGACAAGGGAACATTAGCTACAATCTGTTCTGAAATCTCCAAGGAAAATATTTCCTGTGCTGACACATGATTGTTGAACTTGTATTTGGTGTTTTCATCAAGCATAGTTGATCCAGCAACATGAATGACATAAGGTATCAATTCCAATGCATCAAACATGCTATCTGATTTTCTTGCACAACCACCTCCAAAGTGAGTAAAATCCTCTGGGTTCTCATGAACTTTATCTGTTTGTGAAGAAGCTTTGAATGATAAAGGTGACATAATGCTGTTTGTTCTAATCAGCATATACATATTATAGCTTATAGGAGAAAAGATATGGTAAAGTTTGATAACCATCATAGTATAATCATGTTTAAGTATAATTGTGTGGATACAAACAAGTCTTGCAACACAAACTAAAAACTGTGTATGAATAATTCCTGGAACAAAAGATATGTTGGAGAAGTGGAAATATACAAAAAACCCTTTCACACTGAACAAAGTTGAACCTGTATCATATGTATTGTTCACAGCCAGCCAACCAGTTGCTATTCACATCAGATCCTCAATAGATACAAACTTCACTACCTTTGTAGTCAATAGAGTACAATAAATTTCTATTGGCACAGATTGTGAGTTGTAGAACCTTATGGTTGCAGATGGCATTGATATCACCCCTATGGGAGTGAAAGGTTTACCAACTATCCCTACAGGAGTGGATGTCATAGAAAAGACTCCCATTGGAGCAGATATCAAAGTAAAGACTCGTTGGGTAGCAGATAGGACAGTAAAGACTCCTTTTTGAGCAGAGAGCAAAGTAAAGACTCCTACAGGAGCATGTTGCATAGAAAAGACTCCTATAGGAGCGTATGGCATAGAAGATACTCTTTGTGTTGTTATTGCGAGATCTATACCTTTTGATGCACCAATAGTTATCATGTACTGTTCTTCATCATCGAATGACGAACCATATATCACATCCTCAATACCACGACAGATGTTGCCGATGGTCAAGAGATTGGGAGCAAAATACTGCGGAAACAATGGCAGACGAATCAAGTTAAACAATAAGCTAATAACAGAGCAGAACTCACCTAGTCGGCCATCAAATCGATGAACAGAAGGGACCATGCTTGGTCAATACCAATGACATACGGATGCATACTACAATGACCACTCTACACAGCAAGAGTCTATAAGTAAGTTCAGTGACATGTTACACAACATGCGTGCGCAATTACCATAGTCCTCGTCATTTAGTTGTAGATAATTGATAGTAACAGGCGGCGAGATACAAATGACTGCGGAAAGATTCAATTGATGAGTAGATGGTTGAATTGGTATTGAAAAACTACACATAGTGAAAACATGTAGATTCAGATAACAGATTTGACGACTGTGGATGGCAAGGAACGGACATGAAACGGAACTGTCAGTCGTCATACGATTCAGAGACTGATCCTCTGGAACATCGTCTAGCGTGATCTGCAACAGAGAACGGCAACCAGTGCACAACAGCCGCGAAGAATTGCACTCAGGTTGGTACAATTCAGTCGTGCTTACAATGGAAAGTCGTTTGTCCGCGTTTACACCGCACCGGGAGATGTTTGAGCTAGAGTGTTGCACATATGGGTGAAATTTGCCTAGCAACCAAGTCAGTGAAAGCAGGATGAGGATGGTGCGTACAAGCATAGGTCGCAACATGTTCTGATTGTGAAATCGATGAGGACGAACATCCTCATGTTTCAAATGGCAGTGATTTCCCAGTTGGCAAGTTCCAGTGGCGCAGGAGTCACACCAAGTCACACATGCATCAATTGTCTCATCAAAAGATCTCACAGGTGATAAGTGATAACAGCGCAGACTATGCAGTGACGGATCAACAGTCAACATAATCTTTGTGCGTTGTTTGTTGCTGATGACATACAGCAATGCATGTGTGTCGAACAGCAAATCAGTCACTGACACTATTCAAGTATTAAACCGATGCATCTCGACCACTCTACCCACTGTATCTGCAATAGTTGTGTCACTCAAGCTCATGACTGATATGACAACCAATTGAAAACGATCAGAAGCCGATGGATCGCTAATGGAATCCGATGACCATAAATTAGAATACACGAGTAAGAAAACTATGAAGCAAATGTACTGGCCATGACGAGACTGAAAGTCATTCTGAAAGATCCGAACGGTTATGGAGCGAATCACTTCAGAGTCCGTGCTACCAATCAGGTCAAAATTTGCAGGCAATGTTGACAACACCATGTCTGAAACAGAAGCAGTGAGTGTTTTGGAAACCTTGTTGCATTGAATGAGGACCAACCCAAGTCAGCCGTAAGATGTTGCAATCCCTCCTGCAGAACATCGTGGAATAGGAGGACGGAGAATCTAACGTCTCCATATTCAGGTCGATGCTCAACTGGGAGTTCATTAGTGTATACAGTATTTGAAGCATATACATGCCTGCACGCACCGAGCAGACAATGATACAATAATGACATAGCTTCGTGTTCAAAGTAATAACGGTGTGCGGTGAATAAATGACTGGGGAGGACACTCCCCCTTGGTAAAGAAGGACAGGTAGTAACTTGTCTTCAAAGGCTTGAAATGCATGTGAAATTTGGTGAGTTGGATTCCCCTAGCATTTCTTAGCCTGGTCTGGGTTCTTTGCCAGTGACAGAGACGGCGTCCGAAGATGCAACACTTCAACTGCATGCCATGCTGTCCAAAGCGGGATTGTCTGTAGACTTTGTACCAGTCGAGGTAACTCTCTCCGGGAAAAGCGAACACAACAACGCACGAGATCAATACAACCAACTAGCCCGAATAATTTCACGTAGACATGTATCAAACCATTAAGAGACGAAACACAAATCCAGAAGAAACTATACTTCTTCGTCAAAGTCAAAGACGGTGTTACATTCATTGCTAAAGTGAACATTAGATAGACGGTCGCGAAAGCGAAAGAAATGAGCTGTTAATACCATGCCCAAACACTGTCCCCAAGGAAGACGACCCAACAACTACATCAGGACATTTATGGTGCAAGCGTACCGATCAACACTGCCCAATGAAGATTGAAGCCAAGGTATGGGATGCTAGGATCAATCTTCTGCTCATAGGTGTTCACCATATAAGCTACTAAGGCAAGCGCATCTTTAGGGATATCTTTTTCATACATCGGCACATTAGTTTTTGCAGGATGGAGGTCAATCGCCGGATCGAACAGACGAACTCTGCCTGTAAAATCGTAAATTGGAACTAGCCAAGATCAGCTCCGAACAAATGATCTATCAAATTACATACTGTGCTCTGTGGCAGGGAGTGCCAGTCAGACTGTTGTTGACGTTGAAACAGAGCGCGGACTAGTGACCGAAACTGCAAACTTCAACCCAGATTTTTCAGGAGTATGAAACACTAAGAGATCAGTGGATCAATCAAACTAAGTCAAGAAACATGGAGAAAAAGGCACCTTTGTCTCCATTGGTAACTGTTTGACATTTCACAAAAGTCCGAAACTGAAAATGTGATGTAAACAAATCGAACCCAAACGTGGGTGTTTTAAACACGGCGCTGACACATCCAAGGAGCCATTCGAATTCTTGAACCAGAAAGTCTCCTTCGATAATGCAAAGACCAGGGCCATCAAGCGTGAAAGGGTGACGGGGCGTGTACAGGCTACAGTCGGCGATGTAGATGATGGAGACACACATGGCATACTGGAAATCGTTATGGTTGCGGTTACCGATGATGAGGCCAACATTGTTCGTCATAGAAGACACACGACGAGTAGATAGAAAGCCGGGGTTGACCTGGGACAGGTTGACAAAAGAATCTTCACGTTCGAACGCATACAGCTCACGGAGAAAGCTACATTTGACAATCAACTCACTGTCGGCTGGATAGAAAGAGAACGCACGTGGTGTTGACTACCCCTCCGGCCTCATACCACTTGTCAAGTGAAGCGGTCTGCGCAGATCGTCCTTGTCATGGACTCACAAGAGACGTTGTGCTACAGAAGAATGCACATTAGTGCTTAACTTGGAAAGAGGATGGTAAGGAGACATACGGAAGGTTCACCAACCCTTTGTATGAGTTACGGAAATACAGTTGCGATTCAGGATCTTGGTTTCGTCTTCAGGGGGTGGAACAAAGCTAAATGCTGCTTAGTATCACAACCTAGATCCTCCAAATACACTGTCTCCCTGAGCATAGAATGACCAACAGCGATGAAACCCAATGAACAGACAAGTGATGCACAATGTACTTTGTTAGAGACTAGCGTCTGGCGTCAGTATGAGTGAAACAAAGGATAACATGTGACGAACCACGCGATCCTTTGTTGATGTTTCACGAACGCTGTCGAAAATCAGTCAAGCAAACATATGACTTTCCTTAACGTACATTTCCTTCCCTTTGTGCTGCTGAATCAATTCAAGAGGAATACCTTCACTGTTACGTTCGGTATCAGAGTCTGTGGTGTCCACACTTTTGTGACGACTTTCCGCAACCGACAAAGCCGGATGACTGAAACATTGATGGTTTTTAATGTGGTAAGCGTGATAAGTAGAGAGAAAAAGTGTTCAAAACAACGAACCTTTCATTGTTGAAGGTGTCAGATTCATCAGACGAAACAACTCGTTTGATGCTGCATACTTGGGCCCAACCTGTCATGGACAAAGACATATCGGATTCAATGTAACTGATATTTACATTAGTGCGGATCTCTCTCAATTAGGCGTGACAACATACCAACGAGAAGGCTTACATGTCCGAGAGCCTTCTAGAATCAAGGGTGGCGTCGTCGAACACTTGTGTTTTGAAGACACTGTATTGAGATCGCTTGAAGACCAAGTTGAGGGCTGAGATCATATAGATATGAAGTCAGGAAACTCACACCTCTGCTGGAGAGTCGGTGCTGACTTTGATGCTGGCTTTGTCCCTACCATCATCAATGTCAATGAACACGTATCAAACATACTAGTCTAAGAGTACGTACGGGGTGCATATGGGTGTTGTCGCTCGTCGGGCTGCCCTGCATACAGACATGCAATTCATTTGTCAACAATACATATAATGTGCTCCCATTTGTGTTCGTATATGAGCGCTCGTGCCTGCGCTCATCCCACCATCGCCCTAAATCTGCGGGTATACCCGTACGGGTTATGGGTGCAACCCACGACGGGTACGGGTAGTATGGGTACCACAGGCATACCCGGTGAAAACCCATACCCGTTTGCGCAGGTATGGGTTTTGGCCGGGTATGGGTACGGGTACACCTCCGGACACCCGGGGGTATACCTGTGCTATTGCCTACATATAGTACCGCTTGCACTGCGCGAAGGGATTGCGGAAGCGAGCGACATGTATGTCGCTGACAACTCGCATGGGACACAATGTTCTCGCCAAATATCTAGTTTACAAGTTCTATATGCTAATGTATCATATTGATTCGCATCCTATTGTTCTAAGTAGGCCTCTTGTTTGCCCCATGCCTGACAACTAGTAAGTAGGCCTCTTGGTCGCCCCCATGCCCTAGCCTAGCCCAGGACTTCCCGACTCCTAATGAGGTAGTCTCCCAGGGCTCCGATCAAACAGGAATTCCATCAGGGGAATGGTGAAGAGCTGACATAACCAGATAGTTTAGATAAATAGTCATAATTATTACTCAATTATCACCAGTGTTGATATAGATATATATTCCATGATCATTGACAGGACATAAAGATATCAGTTAGATAATGTTAGTTATTGCTTGAGTGATATTTCACTAATGACATTTCTTGTATTAGTTTGATATTGATTTAATAATATATGTCTTTCACTTATCGTCCAATGATCATTTAATATCAGGTTGATATGATCTGATTTCTTGTGATAATATATATCTTTTATTGATCAGATTACTAACACACTCGTGTTAGGACTTACCCTTTGATACGAGTCCCACCTCCGAAGTTCCAGGACCAGACTTACGACAAGGGCACACCACATAAGGTGAAGCCAACATCCCGCATGCTATAACTCCGGAGTTCTGGAGTTCGCACTTAGGAGTTTGCACGACTCTAACACTGTCCCAATATAGAATGGTTTGATCAAACCTTCTTGGACACATTCCCTGATGAAATGATAAGGGATTTCAATGTGTTTTGTGTGTCCTTCTTGGGCTGGATTGGAGGATATGAAGATGGCTCCTTGATTATCCACATAAAGGTGGAAGGGTGGTTGATCATGTCGAATTTCTTTGAATAATGACTTGATCCAAATGAGCTGTTTCGCAGCCTCAGTCATTCCCACATATTCAGCTTCTGTTGATGACAACGTAACCTTCCATTGTCGTCTGGATAGCCATGAGACTATCCCATCAGCCAGGAATATACAATATCCAGTAGTAGATCGCCATGTGTCAATGTCACCTGCCCAATCAGTGTCACTATATGCCAGGAAATCCGATTGGTTGTTCTCTTGATAAGATAGGCATAGATCTCTGGTGCTAGCCAGGTATCGCACAATGTACAGTGCTTTGTTTATATGTTCTTCAGTCAGATTGGCTGAGAACTGTGACATTTTGATTACTGAAAAAGCAAGATCTGGTCTTGTTCCAAGCATGATGTATAGCAATGATCCGATGACCGATTGATAGTGACTTTGGAGTGTGGCATTGGATTCCTTTGTCAATGATTCCAGATTGTAGCCAGATAGAAGAGGAACATATGCTGGTTTGCAGTTCTGCAATTCAAATCATTCAATGACTTTCTCGGCATATTTGATGTGATCTAATCTCAGAGTTCACTTGATCGATCTCTGGTGATCTGCATTCCCAAATATTCAACTGCTTGTCTGAGATCTCAGCTTTCCCATTTGGTCATGAATTCCTTCTTCTTCTGGAGGATAAGTGACTTGTTGCTTCCCATAAAGAGAGCATTGTCAACATAGATTAGGATGATGATTATGTCTTTTCCTTTGAAGAAGACATATACTCCGGCATTGGAGTAGATTCTGTTGAATCCCATTTCTAGAAGTGATTTGTGTAAAGCCTTATTCCATTGAAGGGCAGCCTGTTTTAAGCCATAGAGGGCTTTTTTCAATCTATAAACCTTTGTCTCATTGCCTTTCTGTACAAAACCTTCCGGTTGTGTCAAGTAGATCTCTTCATCAAGATCACCAAAGAGAAAGGCAGTCTTCACATCTAGTGCCTCTATTTCCCAATCTTTGAGTGCAGCTAGAGCGAGTAACAGTCAAACTGTTTCAAATCTTGCAACCAGAGAAAAGATCTCCTCAAAGTCTATTCCAAATAGTGTTTCGAAGTCTAGTCCAGTCCAGTCTTTTTCCAAAATTTTAGGCAACTGGACTTGCAACTGATAATTATTTTTCAGATTTTAGGCAACTGGCAACTGGACTGCAGTTTCAGTTGCCTGAAATTGAGCAAAGAGCAACTGGACTTTAAAAGACCGGTCTTTTGACCCCTAACCCATGGGAAATATATTTTGTACTATAGAGATACTATGTTCTATTGATTCCTGGCTGTCTATTCATCCCCTGGTCAAGTGATATGGACCACAAGAAGCTGAGATATGATTTATTTTAAAGTACATGTCAAGTATACAAGTGTTAAAATGTATTTAAGTGATATATGGTCCAATAAAATCCAAAGAAATACCAAAAAATCAGGAAAAATTAGGGGTTGTAGGTAATGTGGCTGTACACCAGTTGCAACCGGTTGCAACCGGTCCAAACTGCTCTTTGGGTTGTCCCAGACCAAGGCAACTACAACTGCAACTGGTCAGCAACTAGAGGCAACTGCAACTCCAGTCCAGTCCAGTTGTCAGTCTTTTGCAGTTGCGCAACTGGACTTTGGACTTTGAAACACTAATTCCAAAGACTTGAGTAAATCCCTTAGCGACAAAATGTGCCTTAGTTCATCCATTGCTTTTCTTGACAAATACCCATCTCCCTGTGATGGGTTTTCGGCCTGGAGGAAGATCTGTAAGATCCCAAACTTTACGTTCTTTCATAGATTGCATCTCCTCATCACAAGCCTTTAGCTATTGTGATTGTTGGTTCTTTGGCAGTTTAAATATATCTTTGTATTGTCTCAGTACATCAAATACTGGTATTGCCATAGACATAAGTGCTTTCATGAAGTGAGCACTCATTTCAAGTGCTCCTTGTTCCATTTCTCCTATATCCTGATCTTCTCCTAATCTCAGTAATTGTTCTTCAATTTGTACTGGTGGTAGATTTCCATATGTATTGTCTTGTAGGACTCTCTGTGTTCGTCTAGGAACTGCAGGTACAGCAGGTGGAGGTTGTCTATGAGGTCTAATAGGAGTAGATGGTCCAGGAGGAGGTGTTGGAGGAGGACTTGGTGAGGGTGAACTATCTGGTCGTTGAACCAGATGGGAATCTTGATTGGATAACAGATCTAATGGTGGATGGAATATAGGTCCTATCTGTTGAGGAGTAGATTGTTGAGCATCCTCTTGATCGGATTCCTCTTGGTCTTGAACATCCATGTCATCATTGTCATCTTCTGGGATTTGTACTGTTGGAAGTTGCAAGCACGTGCACAGCCACATAGCGGGCGAACGCACGGCGCCGAGGATTCTTGTTCTATGGTATAAGTCTTACATTGATTGTCTCTTTGTTCATGCTCGTGCTCGAGCCCTCATAGATCCAATTCAACCCGCGCTCGTGCTCGGTCTGAGACGAGCACACCCCTGTTTGTTTCACACTTTGTCATTACATCGTATTTAGTTGGCCTTGCGATGGCCAGTCACCTCAGTCC
>JBBPRM010000126.1:0-27852 GCA_038092995.1 Xerocomus minutiporus | reverse complement strand
ACCACGGAGGACCACAACTCGCGCAATAATTGCTTGATCCAGGATTCTCTATGTCTCCCGTATGCATGCGGATCCTGGGTGAGCTCTGAGAATTGGGAGCATAGTTCATTGACGTCATCGAATGAGCAATCCAGGGGAACATGAACAGGTGGCTGATCGCAAAGGACGATGAGTGTATCACAATCATTTTCGCTCGCATTAACGATGATGACAGGTCCACATCCGGCGGCTTGTTGGAGGTCGTCGAAACGAGGGGGCAAGAGAAATCGCGAAAAGCCATCCTGGCGACGGATTTCATCGACAATAGATTGCCATTCATCGTGAACTCGCCAATATGGATCTGTCCCCTTGCCTGCACTCCCCTGAGCATATTTCTTGAGACCTGCACTCAGGCGCGTGAATCTGTTTGCAAGCTCGCATCCATGGTTACCCTTGCTTTCCAGTGCAGCAAGAGAGGTGTCAAAGCGTGCGAGCTGATTCCACAAGATTCCTCGACCCTGCTCTAGGAGCTCGACAGCCATCTGGAGGTTCTCATATGACACAGCACATGAGAAGGCATTACTGGCTAGATCAGCTACCTTTTCCTGCATAGCCTCATGTCGAATGTCAACAGAAGGCTGCATGGAGGTGAGATGATCCAGAGTATTGAGGGATGTTTGATAGGCCTCCAAGGCTGAGGGATGTTCATGTTCTTCAGCATCCTCAATCCAAGCCTCAGCTGCATTCCACAAATCCGTTGAAGCTGCAGGACCACAGCTTTTCAATAGTCTGTAGGTATCAAATACCTCCTCTAGTGAGTGTGGTTGATCTGAAGACTCAAGTGTAAGAAGAATTGTTTCAGCCAAGTTCTGAACACCACAGGGAAAGTTACTGTGGTGGACTGGACATCCAGCTAATGACTCCTGAAGTAACTTGGTTGCCCTGATTAAATCAGAAGGTGTCTTTGTTGCTCTATAATGACAATTCAATGTGATTGCAAGAGCTTGAAGTGCATAGGCATGGGATGGATGGCCAGATGGGCAGAGAGCAAGTTGTTTCTCATTTAGCTCAATAGCTTTCTCCAAGTCTTCCAGGTTGTCTTCCTCTTCATACCGTGTTTGGAATGCTATTGCAAGATTTCCAATAGCTATATCATCCTGATGGTCATCTGGACACAGGTCAAGTACTTTTTGTGTCATTTCAATAGCCTTGTTGAGGTCTGTGATATTTCCCTGCACACGAAATCGATTCTCCAAGGAAATTGCAAGATTCTTCAGAGCTAGGGAGTGGTCTGGATGGCCAGATGGACACAAATCAAGTCTTTTTTGCTCCATCTCTATGGCCATATTCAAATCTGCCACATTTCCAAGGGCCCAATATAAACTCCACAACAAGGAGGCATATTCTCCTAGGACTGTAGCATGTTCTGCATGACCTGATGGACACAAATCCAATGTCTTCTGGTTAATCTCAATGGCCCTATTGAGGTATGAGATATTGCCTTGAACACCATATTGGTTTGAAAAATCTTCGGCAAGAAAACCCATGATCTCAATATGGTCTGCATGGCCTGCAGGACACAGATCCAGCATGGCTTGTTCTATTTCAATTTGTGTGACCACAGCAGGCATGTTGTCAAGCTTCTCAAAGAATTTATCCAGCCTGACAATACATTCCCATAGAGCTGAAAGACAGTCATGATCATCTGGTGAAACCTGACAAACACTTCAATCATAGATAATTAGAGTGAATATAAGACTTACCAACATATCAGAGGTCCTGCAGGTCATAGACAGAGTTGCAGGTCTGTCATACAATCCAAGTACATTGCCTAGTACATCTTTAGTATTCAAGTCAACCAAATAGAAATGAACTTACACCCATTGGAAGACTCCAACAAGTTGACCACATTTGTGTTCATCTGATCACCCAATGGAATCCTATCCCAGTTAGGAGTAAGCTCTTTTGGAAGAGCACATATGGCAATCACAACAGGAGTAGAGGTAGATGCTGTGCTGTTGGACAATGGAAGTGAACAACAGTAGCTTTGCAGTACTATTCTATACTTACAAGACGAAAGGATGGTTCCATGTTATCATATGACCATCCTCTGAGAACTCTCCAGAACAAGTCATTTTGGTCATATCACCAATACCAACGGTGACCCGGACATCTTTCAAATGTTCAGCGAGTTGGGAGGTAAGGGTTAGCTGACCAACTACGCAGCACTGAGCACATGTGTATATCAGTCAGCTAACAGAACTTACCGGTAATTTGAAAGGTCAATTTATTGGAATCGTTGTTTTGGCTCATGAGGTATTATGGATGTGGAAAGCGATATACTGAGGAACAGGGTGGGAGATTTGGGTGGTCAAAGGAGTGATGGAATGGGTGACGCTACGATGAGATTCGTGGGATGGAGAGGCGGTTGTGCTTGAAGGTCTGCGATAGGATGGGGGATGAGAACTAGGGCGTTTGGAGAAGGTAGAGGATGGAATAATGCAAGCTAGAACCTGGAAATGCGACTGACAAAGGCGGGGCAATAGCTGAAGAAGGCTGTTAATTGGGCGGGGTGGTGCTGATAAAGCGAGCGCGGTGGGATGGAACGGAGTTCAGGCAATCAAGGCAACGTGGGCGAGAATTTGAAACAGAGGGAATGGGCTTTGGAACGGGGCAGCGAGAGAGAAGGAAACAGGTGCGATGGCAGAAACAGATGCGGACAGACAGGTGATGTGATCGGATGGGCAGACGAGAGAGCTGGAGGACAGGCTGGAATGGGCCGGACAAACGATAGCAGAACGCGGCAGGAAATGCAATAGCAGAGGCGGTCAAGGACAACAAAGTGGATGCGATGAGGACAGAGACAGGACTGGCAAGGAAAGAAACAATGAGATAAGCCATCGGTGCCGAGAGTAATTTATGGAACTCACAGAGAACAAGGCAAGGCACGGAAAGACCAGGAGGGCAAGATCGGAGAGCGATGGATGCGAGAAGGCGAACAAGGACGGGGAAAGTGAAAAGTGAGATAGGAAATCGAGTAAGCTGGGGGTCCGCAGTGGGCAACGGAGCGTGCGGCAGGGACCGAAGGAAGGCTAGAGATTGAGAGATGGGGCCGGAAAGTAAGGGGAGGTGAACACGGAAAAGTATGGGTGAAGACTTGGAGGTTGAGTAGGGGGTTGGACGGAATACAGTGGACAGGACGAGAAGAGCACGTAGAAGAGGAAACACTAGAGGAAACGGAAGGGGCAGCGATGGAATGGCACGGAGTACAAGAGAGGTTTGGGCGGCAACACTCGAGGGCAAGAAAGAGACGGGCTGAAGAAAAGAGTAAGAGGAAGATCGACAACGACGACCAGGCCGACAGGAATCCAAAACGTACTCACCTAGCTGGAGTCAGTCTATGATTTGATGGCAGACAAGATCTTGGATAGGCGCTTGTGGTGAATACAATAATATGGGACAGCTCAACGGGCTGCAAGCCAACCGAGCTGGGTTAGAGGAACAGCACAAGATACTGGTGCAGCAAACGGTAAGACGAAGATCGGAAGGTCAGTGATGAGCGCGAGGTGGAACGAGGTGGCGAAAGACGTTGGCAAGGGTATAATCGACAAGACGAAAGGTCATGTTTCAGCATGGCAGTGTGGGGAGCACGAGGATGCATCTCTGATTGGGCGGCCACAGATGAAGAGATCTAGGCTGGAAGCACCGCTAGTGAAATCGAACAAGATTGGCGGCCGGACAATATGTGCTTCGGGCCGCCCACCCAGTCCTCCAAGCACGAGCATAGTTCTTAACATCTATTTATTGTACTTTATGAGTTATGAAAGTATCAGTCGATCAGATAACCCAAGAGATGTTGGTGATACTATATTCCGATGAAAATACACACAGATTGTCTGATCTCATAGTCATGGCTCTCCAGGAGCCCACACCAAACTCAAACTCAAACAACATACACGTTCTCCTTTTGTATCTGGTATCCCTCCAACCGTTTGAAGTACTCCAAACGTTCTCGTCGGTCTTTGTCGTACTTCTGAAAATAATATCATCAACCGATTCGACCTGTCTCTTTTACGATGAGACGCACCTCCCGCGTATCATCCGACAACTCCAATACGTTTTCTAATGGACGCGCTTTCCCCTTTCCTTTGGTGTCCCTTGTACTCTGCTTTCCCTTGGGCCGACCCCGTGCCGGTTTCGTAGGTGTCGCAGTCGTGGCTTTTTGGCTCCTTGTCCGAGTCTTGGATTTAGCCGGTGGAGGTTTGGCGGGAGCGGATGATTTGGTGGTCTTGGTCTCCGTGGTCGCCGTCGCTTTGGTTTTCCTCGACCGTAACATCATCCGATCATGTCCATGGCCATCCTCCCCATTGCTCGTCGCATGTTTAGCCTCCGCTCTTGCACCCACCACTGCTCTCCGTGTACTCCGCCTTGGCGGAACGGGCGTTGGAGGTGCAGACGACTGTCTCGAACTCCGACGCACAGACACGGGGGTGGTCGACGGGGTAGGGATATCTTGATAGGATTTCTTGACGCGTTTCGCCCGTGACGCATGCGTGGTAGGTGGTTTGGTATCCACAGCCCTCGACTGTGCCCGCGTGACTTTGAGAGTAGAAGCATTACTCGACCGAACAGTACCTGGCCGACGGTGGGAACCCACGCCGGTCGAGATCTTGACTGGGGATGGACTAGAAGGAAGGGATGCCCCTTCCTCATCCGAATCTGGATCCCCCTCGGGCGTTGGCGATGCGTGACGCTTGCGTTTGCGCGGTGTGCGCAAGGGATCCGGAAACGTAGGCTGCGAATAAGTCACATCCTTTTCTACCAATGGTTGATCACTATTCATCATCAACAAAGGTGCCACAGGGACACGAGCGTGTGACGGGCCAGCAACGGGCTCGTCCGTATATAGTCCCTCGATATCTTCATAGTTCGTCGGGACCGGCGCATCGAGCTGGGAAAGGGACGCAAAAGAGGGTGCATGGGAAGGGGCGGAAGCGAGAACAGTGCTGCGTGGGGGCGATTTAACTACGCTGATACGCTTAGTGGGCTTGTGTGGCATTCGTTTCGCTTTGATTGCGCGTTCGACAGCGACGAACCCAAATGGATCAGAATCAGAGGCCTTGGAGGGTGTGTCGATGAGGTACTCGTACTGCGCAGTGCTGGGAATACCGACGTGGTCGGTAAGGCGAGCGTGGTCAAAGTTGGTGGTTGAGGGTGGAAAGGGGGAGCTGGGCGGAAGAGAGGACGATGAGCGAGAATGGAGCCAATTGGGTGGATCTGCGGGGTAAGCCAAAGACTTGGGTTTCTTTGGTCGCCGGGGTGGCTCAATGGAGTAGGGGGCGGAACGTTTTGGCTTTGCTACGCGGACTGGGGACGGCGAAGGTGGATGGAAAAACTGGTCTGTGATGTCGCGCAGAGCGGTATCTTGGTCTGTGCGGGAGTGCGATATGGGCGTGCGGAAGGCGAGCACGGACGACGAGCGATGAACGGGTGCGTAGGTGGACTGCGATAGCGCATTTTCGTCGTGGATTGGGGTGTTCTCGTCGTTCTCGACGCTCTGTACATCGTCGCTGTCGGTCTCGCTAACGTGTTCGTCGGGGACGGGCGTTGCTCGTCGGGGTGGATGTTTGCGCATGGATGTGCTTTGAGAATGACAATTGGGACGTGCGTGGGAGTATTGTCGCCACCACAGATCACGTGACCTTCCTTGGTTCGGTTATTGGGCTGGTTCCGGAATGAGCCGGTTCCCCCGGATCAGTCAGAAATGATCCCACTTGAACCACTGTCATGCTCACAACCACCCTCGTACGCTCACTCGCCTCCCATGCTCGACACATGAGCGTGCGGCCCTCTGCGATGGCATCGCCCATCAAGAAAACAACCATTGCACGCCTCGCAGAACTCCGCGCATCCAAATCACCCATCTCCGTCCTCACCG
The DNA here is from genome assembly GCA_038092995.1 of Xerocomus minutiporus. Classification (NCBI taxonomy): domain Eukaryota; kingdom Fungi; phylum Basidiomycota; class Agaricomycetes; order Boletales; family Boletaceae; genus Xerocomus; species Xerocomus minutiporus. The sequence continues at coordinate 21,935 of JBBPRM010000126.1, read as the reverse complement.
CTTACGATTTTCCATCCGCCCGCGCCTGCTCAGCCCACCCAGTGGATATCGTCATCGTCGGCGACTCCCTTGCACAAGTATGCCTCGGCTACCCCTCCACCACCCGTCTCACCCTTGACGAAATGCTCCATCACTGCCGCGCCGTCGCGCGCGGCGCCACCACCCCACTCCTCGTCGCCGACATGCCCTTCGGCACCTACGCTCCAGGCCCGCAGGACGCCATCCGCGCAGCTGTGCGCATGATCCGAGAGGGCCACATCGAAGCCGTTAAACTCGAAGGCGGCGAAGAACTCGTCCCGCACGTGACCGCACTCACCCAGATCGGCATACCCGTCATGGCCCACATTGGTCTCCTCCCTCAACGTTCGACCGCGCTCTCAGGGTACCGCGTACAGGGACGCACAGCCGCATCCGCCCAGTCCCTTGTCAGAGCTGCACAGGCACTCGAAAAAGCCGGCGCCTTTGCCATCGTATTGGAAGCTATGCCCAGCCAGTTGGGTGAGTACATCACCCGGACGATCAAAATACCAACCATCGGCATCGGAGCTGGTCCCGGAACGAATGGGCAGGTCCTTGTGTGGGATGACATGCTCGGCACGTGGCATGGCCACAAGGCCAAGTGCGTATTTGCTGGCCCATCTATCCCCACCACATTTCTCATGTCACCTATCTCCCAGGTTCGTCCGACATTTTGCGGACGTTGGAAAAGAGGTCGAGCGCGGTGTAGCAGCATACGTCCACGCTGTCAAGGACGGTTCCTTCCCAAATCCTGAGCGCGAAGGATACGCCATGGACCCCTCAGAATGGGAGTCCTTCCTGCAGTCTCAAGGTCAGAAACATCGGCTGGATGATGCCACTGGTGCCACGTCACACCAGGAGTGACAGCGTAGAGACTGCCCAGCCGTCGAACGCCCTCATGGGCAAATGAGATGGATAACAGGGCAAGCAGGAAGCGAGAGCTACGTACCCTTTGACTGCCCAATTCTATCGTCCTTGCGAGTCCTGTAGTTGCGTTATGACAAGACAAGTCTCAAGCGAGGGTGATGGTGTGCTGGCAAAAGGCGCATGATGGACTTCCGTACCCCTCCCCGTCATAAATCCACACAAGGAAAAATCTTTCCCCTTGCCTTGCTCCCCTGTGGAGTACTCAGCATTAACCCAGCAAACATACATAGGATAATAAAAGTGTCTGCACGCATGAAACAAATGATTAACCAAGCTGTGAACGGAGTAAACTTCTTGGCTGAACGGTTGCACGGGAGGAGAATATCACCTACACAGAACACCACCAGATAGATGCCCATCGTCAAACATGCCAAACACTACCGTCGTCCACCTTTGATTACCCTCACCCCCGTCACGTCGTCCCTCGCGACGTCCCCCTCGAGATCCGTTGGCTCCGTCGCAACCACGTCTGAGCTGGACGTCGGCTGTGCGTGCGTTGTCACCGTGGATGTCGATATTACATCACCACATCCACAATCATACTCTGAATCAAGTTTTGAACAATCAAACACCGGCTTTTTAAGCCGAATATTGACCTCGTTGTGCACCGCACACAGCCTATGCTCGTCTTGCTCAGCAGCCAATAAAACGGACACACGAAAGCATACCAGAGACTTGCGGATAGACGCGATGCTGTCTGAGCACGAGAGATGTGAAACAAAGTGTGCAGTGAAACACGCTTTGCACGCACCTGAGGCGGAAACTTTTTCAGCAAGGCTTGAAATTCGGCTGCACATTCGCCACAGGGATATAGACGGGAAGTGAGGTACATGTAGGACTCTAACGCTTCCCGTTCGTCTTGTGTCGGATTCTGAAGAAAGTGGGGGTAGGTTGCGTCAGAACCAGCATATATGCGTCCTGTATGAACGAGAACCGTTTGATCTTACTACACGTACCTCGGGATATCGCAACGTCATAGTATGACTACCATTCATTCACAGACAATATCAAAAAAGAGAATGAGATAAGAATAAGAGGGGCACGCACAGCAGTCGCCATGTCGAGCGTCCAAGCTCAGCCCTACAACGTCCCGCATGAGCAACCAAAGACGAGTACATGGAACCAACGCACTTGGCGGTCTCGTTCCCCAACTTGGACATGATCACACCCCCGATGGCCTTACTCGCGCCGTCAAGGGGACGATCCGACACGCCGGTGGACGCGCCGGAGCCCACCAGAGGGGTCGGGTACGGAAGAATGTGGATGTCCTTTTCAACGCCGCCCTCACCGAAAAACTCGCCCGTCCATGGGTCGATGTACGCACGCGAAGGTGGGTGCAGAAAAGCGATCGTTGCGAGGAGGAACTGTCGGAGATGCCTTGAGCTGTGCACTGGTTTGGCCCGAGGTACGTACAAGGGCGATGGTGATGGCAAAAAAGGAACGCGCAAACCGAGAGATCATGGTCAGAGTGGAGGATCAAACTTGCAGGTGATTTCAAGGAGATATACTCCGCACGTCACTCGTTTCAAAATCAGCACTTGAGTTGTATGGTAGTGTATATACTAGCACATTTGTCCATCATTAAAGCTACAGAATGTCCATGTAAAAAAGCATCCTCTAAAAAAAAGCAATTCGTAAAATTAAACAAGAAAAGAACGTAGACGTAGCCAATCAACAGATATCGCTACAAGATCATGTACGAGTCATCGTCCGTGTGCAAGAGTCAATGATTACCTTGAATTACCAGGAAACATACGTGAAGAGTAACCATCATTGCGTGGTGGTGTTCTGACACACGCCACACCCAGCAACACCGATCTTTGTACCTTGCACGGAACATTGCTGAAGCGAGCCAGGGGAACAAGAAATGCTTCCACCGAGACCCGAATTTCCATTCAGTGCCAGGTCTTGTAGCGTACTCGGGAACGTGGGCACGGTACCAGTGAGGTTGTTCGAGCCAAGTAACAGCTGCGTGAGTCCTTTAAAAGACGATAACGCGCTTGGGATAGTACCCGTGAGAGAGGTGGACGTGAAATCAAGGATGTGCAGAGAGGCGCCCAGAGATGAAGACGCTGCGAGTGTTGCGAGCGGGGAAGGGGATAACGCTTGGGAGTTAATCAACCTACATGTCACCGTGTCAAAGGGGCATCCTGCAAGAAAAGGGAGTAAACTTACAGATTCTGAAGCCCCGTAAGTTTGGCCAAACTGCTTGGAAGTGTAGAACCCATCTGCGAGTTGTGGAGCAACTCAAAGGTGGAAAGGCGTGTAAGGCCAGGAGACGCGAACAGCGAGTTTGGCAGTGCCGTGATGGCAGTCGACTCGAGATGAAGGGTCGTGAGGGACGTCAAGTTAGCGAACGAACTCGGCAAGGAACCAGCTACACGGGGCGACAGTTGAGGATGATACATACGTCAGATCAATCCGAAACAAAATCTTACCCGGTATCGTGTTCCCTCCAATGATTCGAAGCGTCTGCAACGTGGTCAAACTGCCGATCTCATTGGGTAATGTGGCTGGGACTCCAGGATAGGCAAGCTGCCTAAACAGCCATGATGAATGAGGTCATATGCGTGCCAACATTTGACATCACTTACAATGATTCAACCTGTCCCGATGCATCACAATTCACACCCGTCCAAACGCAGAAATTAACGTTCTGAGCCCAGCTACCGTTTCCAAGTGTCGCTTGCCCTTGAGAATTCGCGGTCTCGTAGATGGCGCGGAGACCACAGAATTGAACGGCATTATTAATCGCCTGGGTATTTTGAGCATTCGATGAACCAGACGTGTAGGAAGAAGGCACAGCCTGAAGGATTGAGAGACATGTCGAACATGGATAACTACGAGGTGAAGAGGGTGCATTAAGGGTGTATTGGGAGAGACATTGCTGAGCATCTGCAGAAAGTGCGTGAGCAGTGGAAGTCGTTTGACCCGGCGTGGATGACGTAGGAAGCGAGAGGACGCGGATGTTCAGAAATATGGCATTCCCGAACAAAAGGAGAAGTATTATGATGAGTAAGATGAGGAAACACCGCGACCGGCGTTGTTGCTTCCTCACGCGAGCTTCGTGTTTGGGGTCATGGAGCTGACATGGACAGCGACGTTTCTCGACCTGAAGAGGCTGCCACTGTTGTGCCAGATGTGGGTCTTGTACGGGAACAAGCTCCGGCTCGGCAGTATCGAGCGTCCGCACGTCAAAGAAGAGCTTGGTAAACCTGTCCCGCATGCGGGACGGTGTTGGCAATGTACCTGCCTCAACGTCCTTGGGAGAAGTAGAGTTTAACCCCTTTGAATGCTTCGAACTGCTTCGGCCAAAGGAGAAACGTGATGAAGGTGCTATCGTCGATGTCGGGGAGAATTTAGACGTCTCGACCTGGGTGTCGGGGTGATCGGGGGGAGGCTTGATGGAGAGATGTTCACGAAACTTGGAGCTCATCATCAAGATAGCGTGCACTAGAAAGAATGAGAGAAAAAAGAGAGGTCGTGATAGTCAAAATTATAGAGAACGGCGAATGCCACCAAGGTCCAAGAACAATGGTCACGGCATCACAATAGACGATCCAAATTTGGTAATCAATGTTTGTTACCCGTTTGTCTCTCCCATTATTCTGGAGATCCGCGTATCCGCTATCCGCGAGGGTCCATTAATGCAGATATTGTGTGATATACTCTGGATTGGTGTCAAATATATCTGTCTGTGAGTGAGGGGGTGCATACTATGTCACTTCGGTTTTATACCCAAAGTTCGTTGACCAGAATTCGTCGGGGTGCGGTCATGACACGGCCGTTGCGCCCAACTCATCAGCTGATTCAGCTCCACCAGTCCCTTTTTTATGACGCCGTCTCCGCCTCTTCTTCCGTGCGCCATCCTCCGCATGTGTTTCAACCTCATCGGGATGTGACGCAGGGACATCGGGATCACGTTTCCGCTTTTGCGGTGTGTCTGCGACTTCCAGCTGATTGCCAATATCCCCCTCTTCGCCGTCCTGCATCGCTCTAAGTTTTGCACGCTCTTTCTTACCCTTCCGTTTCTTCTTTTCTCCTTGCAATTCGGTAGCTCTGCTCTTCGAGTTTGTGCCCACCTCAAGTGACCAGGCGCCCTCGTGGTTGGAGCCCACCCTGGAATGCAGCTGTTCGCGGAAATCCTTTAGACGCTGAGTTAGCTTTGGGTCCCAGCTTTTCTTCGTCTTGCCACCTAGACAATTTATGTTGGACAGATGAATAAGGCCACAGCAAGGCACCAACCTTTGTGGACACGATACGGCGCCAACTTCTTGAGCCCAACATAAGAGTTCAACTCCGCATCTGTCGCAAGGAGGATTTCTGCCGGCGTAAGACCGTAATTCTCGGGAGCTGTGGAAGTGTAATGAAAACGCGTCGGCATGTGGGAGGTCTGCGAAATTTGCAGGTAAATACTACCTCTGAGCAAGCTAAGCAGACTTACTATGCCACTGAACCCAAGTCTGTTCACCACTTCATCCATGTATGCATCCACCTTGCGTTTTCGTTCTTCTTCTGTGCCTCTCCATTCATCATCATCATCATCACCACCACCATCGTCATTCCAGTCCTCCTGAACTGCGTCCGCGTCCATCTCATCCACATTCACTCCTGCATCCTCGTCCGCTCTCTTGTTTTTCTTCTTCTCTTTCTTCTTCTGCTTCTTCAGTTCCGCTTTTGATTTGGCGTTCGGGGGTGGCTCAATGTCGTCAATGTCGATATCGTCATCCCAGGTTGGTTTATGCGCATCATTATCGACTATATATGAATTGGTCACAAACAAATATCGATGATAATAGATTTCTTTACCGATGTCGTCGACAACACCATACAACTCCGTCATTTGCGCATCGTGCTTTGAGGCATCCCAATCGGCGTCAAGATCAAGACGGGCGAGGGCTACAGTGTTTTGGGTCAACGTCAACATGCAGTCATATTCGCCAACTGGATAACGGGCGAACAAACATCGACAAAATGCACTCACCTTCATCGCCGAAGCCAACCAGACCACCTTCCGAACTCACCATCTCGAGCTTCTGCCGGAGCTCCTTGGCTTTCAGCGCTTTCAAGCGTGCTAGCTCCTCCTTTCTCTGTCGCTTTTTTGATTTCTTTTGGTCCGAAGTATTTTCTGCAACCGCAAAGGCATCTTCGTCTTCCTGGGCGACTGCAATTTCTGCCAATGCGCGTTCTCTTCTGATCTCTTCCCTTCGCGCTTCAAGCAGTGCTCGCTTCTCCCCTTCCTGTCGTTCCTTTTTCCGGGCACGGGTGTCTTTCCGAGTAGTAGACTCGCGCCGAGCGGACGGAGCATTACGAGGGAATGATGCGATCAGTGCGCCACCTCTGTATAATTGTCGTGAGCGTTTGAAAGTCGTGACAAAACATTGGGGTCGAAGCGACTTAGAGCCATCTCGAGAGTAAGAGTACTTACGGCTCTTCAAATCTAAAGTTGTAGGACGTCTCGAACGCGTCTGCAAGGTCGTCAAACGAGGTATCGTCTGAGAATGTGGCTAGGTGTTCATTGTCCGAGTTCTCGTTTACCCCGCCGTGACCATCTGAATTGGCTGAGGAGCCGTCCAGCTTCCGTTTTGACTGTTTTGACGAAGATGCGACAATTTCGTTATACGTGGGCACGCGGCGGTTCGAACGATCTATCCACCCCCGATTGAAGATATAACTAGGTGAAATGTCAATCACTATCGCAAATGCGGACTGAGACCTGCCTGCTCTATCTAGACAGAGCGAAGAGTCAGAAACACGTACCTCATCAAAAACTCTTGATCAGCCTCTCCCTTCGACTTTTTGTCGCGCTGCTTCATAGCTTTCTGGCTTTGTACCCCATGTTTTTCCTGATTTTTCTCCCTTTCCTTCTCTCGTTCTTTTTTGCCTTTCTTCTTCCTTTGCTTTTTGTCGCTATCTGTGATTTCGACATCGTTAGAGACACCAACTTCCTCGTTTGTCTCCACAGTCACGAGATTATGAATGTCCTCTCCAACCTCCCGTTCCAAGAACGTCCTATATTCCTCTTCCTCCAATTCAATTTCGTCGCGTGTACGTGAACGTGGTACAAGCAGATCATCTTCATCTCCTGATGTCCAGAGTCACGCAAATGAAACAAATGAAGTCAGCCTTGCAATCCTCGCGTTTAGAAATGGTATCACCTTCCTCGGAATCGATTGCGCCGTGGAACGCGGCGCGGGTGTCTGAGCGAAGAAGCGCTTGTTCCTCAGTGTGCGTCAACGGCGGTGGTTCGACACTCGGGGAGCGTGAATGGGGGTCCGCTCCGGCAAGTGCGGATGCGAGTGCAGCCTCCCGGATCGTCAGTGGCTTCGACTGGTTTCATACATGCATGTCAGCGGGAGCAACAATGGTAGTCAAGCCTATATGCAACATACCTTGTCTTTCGTCTTTGACCTCTTCGCTGGCGCCTTGTCCTGCGTACGCGTATGTTCCTCTATCCAAGCGAAGTGAATTGTAACCCTCAAATATCGAGACCATGGGCGGCACCAAAATAGAGAACCGCGATAAACCGAACACACCTTCAAACACCCGCCTTTCACCTTCATATATTGCTGGATTTTTTTTCTTGATCAACGCAAGCGTACGAAGAATGGCAGCATCCACCGCCGGAGTGAGTTCTTCCCCATCAGAGTCTTCTTCTGTGTCTTCAGAATCTTCAGAATCGTCGGTATCGGAATCCCCTGCCTCTGAGTAGTCGGATCCATATTTCTCTTTCACTGTATCACGAACGGGGCATGTCAACGCAATCTGGAAAAATCCTGCAAAGAGATTTCGACGCACGCTTCGCGAGCTCCTCCCTTTCTTTCTTGTACTCAAACGCTTTTGCGAAATGTTCGTTGATCGTAAGGGTGTCGAAGTCATTCGTGTCTGTGTCTGAATCGGAAAGCATAATGGATATTTTGATGCGACGGCGTCGGCAGGAGAAAAAGGGCAACAATATGGGTGAACTCAGCGACAAAAGAGATGCATGATCAACTAAGTGGTTGTTTGTGCCTGTTAGGATTCCAAGCTCTTACCAAGTTTGGAATTTTCACACAGTACTTTTCTTGCGTCTTTCGCATATGCTGATCTGTAGCGGCAAGCACTTGAACGAATGAATATTTCTATGTTCAAGATTAGTAAAGAGCGAGTAATTGATTGAGGGCAATCGAGACACGGAGTTAATATACCAGCAACAGCAAATGACATACATAGCTATGGGGAAACATACATTCTGTGATGAGATTGACTGGCGTATCTACTTAATGGCCCGCTGCATTGCTCAGCGCTGTGTGAAGACATATATCTGTGGCATCCTATGCTTTGTCAAACGTCCACTTGAACATCAGATCCATGCTTGCACAAAGCACTACAGAAAATGCGATTGAAAAAACCCACATCGACCGTAGTCGACAAGGATAATGGTTCTAATCAAGGCGTGGCATTTTCGAGAGAAGGAGCATTTGTGATGAAACCCGTGTGGTTATTAATCGTGTAAATGCGATTTGTAAAACCGCCGCGCAGAAGAGATTCATGATACTGCCAGAGGCAGCAATCGAGACGAAGTATTGTTTAGGAGGCGGTATGTAAATTTCTCGAGATAAACAGTGGGCACAATGACTGAGGAGTTGATCGAACGAGAAAGTAGCTGTCAGGAGCATGTGTTCTGGTCAGAGAACTCGACATTCGCAGGGGGTCACCAGCCAGCAATGCCTGCTGGGTCTATTCAAGAGTTTCTGCTATGGCTTGAAGCGATCACGTTGCGGGATTAAAGTACTTGACATCGAGTAATTACAGTGCCCAGACAGGCACGCAAATGACTATTCGGGTTAATGGCGTGTAGGTGTTTGTACCTGTTAGAATCACAAGTACACATACTAAGCTGCCAAGCCATCAAAAGAACCTGCTGAGCTGGCCAAGCTCGTTCGTGTCATGGCGATAAAAGGTAAGCATCGTATACAGCAAAGTATCTGCAGAAGTTGGAGAATATCCTGTGTAGTAGAATATTTTGAGTGACGAGGAAACCCTAACCCTAGCGCCACTCCGACGACTCTGAGAGTGACTCTCGCGTACTTGAAACTCGACCTGGCTTGGCCAACGTGCACCTGACAACCAGGCTGTGATACACACGTTCTTGGCTTTCCGATAACAGTAAACGGATGTATTCCCCCAAGACTTTTCAGGAAGTAGAGGTTGGAATTACCCTCGTTCTTGGGTGGACAAATCGCACTAATATCTTCATTCCCCAAGTCCATCTATGATCGTGCTACAAAATTAGAGTTCGCTGCAGAGTTCAAGTCCGCATTTCGCCTCTACCTCGAGGCGACCGAGGCGTTCCTCCATCTCTCACGCTTGCCTGTAGCCAACCCCGCGTTCCAGGCACAGTGCAGGGAATATGCGTCAAAAGCCATCCAACGGGCCGAAAAGATAAAAAATGCCAGCAAGGCGGCCCAGATCGGCCTCATTACGGTGCCAATTGATCCCTTCGCAGCGGGTGAGCGCCCCATCTTTCTACCGATAAGGTCACTCAGCCTCGCACAGATCACCAGGGCTATGTGCTTCGAAAGTCGTCAACCGTCAACAGCGTCCGTTATCCTCTCTGGAACGAACTTGTACCCTTGCCATGGAATCCAGGCACCCGTTACTCGTATGTGGAGACCGTTCTTGACCGAGAGTCCCGCATGTCACTAACTGTGATACCAGCGATCCAAATGGCCAACCAGCTATCCCGCTGTCCAGGACCACCTCCGCAACCATCACATGGCAAAGACCTCCTCGCGATCCTTTCACCTCTCAAGAGCAGCGTCTAACCTTGACGCCCGCTGACATAGAACAGAACATCATCAACGACTGTTCCGTTTGTGCCGCCGTAGCTGTTTGCGTTCAGCACAACCAAAAATTTAACTCAAGGGTATGTTTTCTCATCCATTTAATCCCTGTTTGGGGTTTCCTGCCCCATGCTTCCATTCAGCCCGATTGCTCTTCGTGCAGGGGTTTTATACCTAATTCCTGAAGGATCCATGTACTAACCCCTGGAATACTGTTTTCAAAAGTTATTGTCCTCATCTTTGCACTCTGGAAATCAGCCGGGAAGGTATGACCTCAAAGCATATCTAAATGGTGATTTCAGACGAGTATGTGGGCCACTTTTGAATCAGCCGACTGTCGCTGTGACAATATGTTCAAATCCTTTATCAAACTTTGTAGATATGTAAGTGTTGATTGAATTACAGGATGAAGGATTTTAATGTTTCCGTTTCGTATTGCATCGTCTATATTAATCTTGGAAGCTATCGACGATTTGCTTCCGTACGACGATACAGGGCGCCCCATGGGAATTTCGTCGGGGCAAATTGGAGTTGCATGGCCAGCATTGATCGAGAAAGCTGTATGTCATCATCATGCTGACACGGCGTAGTGAAACTGATGTTGCTGCACCACTAGTATATGAAATTAATGGGAGGATATGATTTTCCCGGGTCGTAAGTGACGCGTAGTTTTTTGCTTCCCATTCATTGCATAACATCTCGTTTAATACGCGCTTATTTGACGACAGGAATTCTTCCATAGACCTACGGTACGTGTGTGGTTGGTTCATGGTGATACCTGGTTTTTTTGCTGAACTGGACGCCATGATGTAGGGTATTGACTGGTTGGATACCTGAACATATAGACCTACAAAGGTGAGGTTTCTAATCATCTACATTTTGCAAGGTGAATTTGTTGGCAGGAATGATTTTATTTCCTTCTTTATTCATATCACACTGTATCTTCTACTGACATGTTCGCACCCCTTGGTGTTGATGCCTGATTCGTAGCACCACATTCGAAAGGGAGAGAACGTGGGAGAGAATAGCAAACGGATTTTGCAAGGGTGAGCCGACAATATATCTTTTCATGGCGAATTTGCCCTGACTATGTTTCTATCATAGGCTACTGTGTACTCACTGTCGGGACGGATGCCAAGACGACACTAAAAATCGCAGGGGTGAGGTTGTTACCTTCGCACGATTATGCCATCGTCGGTCAGTTTTTGGTCTGGGCTGTAATACTCCAAATTACGGACTCACGGTTGGTAAACTCAGATATTCAGGAAAGAAAAAACGAGAGATGGTTGACCTTGATAGATTCGAGGGTACCCACAGCTGGTTCATCTTTTCATCCTGAGCGCAAGAACGGCCAGAGTACGAACGACTCACGTAAGTGTTAGAGGCTGTCTCTGTGATGTATTGCTTGATGAACTTTAGGTATGCTCGATATGCGGTGGGACGATATATGCGCTTCATTCGAGGGTATATATGCTTCGTGGAATCCAGGGCTCTTACAGAATGGCGTGAATTTCCATGGGTAAGCCTCTTTGACGTAGAGTTACCTGATTATCCCGGTAATGGGATAGAATCTTACTCACGACCTAGGGTGTGGAAACCAGCCAATGCGGACGACAAGGCGCAAGGTAGTTCCTATATCGTATGTAGAACCTCCCACTGAATGAAATCATTATATTCCAGCATCCGTGCGCTCTCTCCGGTTACTCTATGAATGCCAGAATGCCCCAGATGGAGGTGGCGACCCACTAAATACCAGAAGAGATATCTGGGTCCTCCTTACCAAACATCTTTCCCAGACTTGCAGGGAAGCCGAGTACATCTCACTGACGGTACAACCCGTAGACGAGGATGATTGTAGGGACATATGGATGAAAATAAGGGGCGCAGAGGTCAAGGTAAAAATGATTCTTGAGCTCTACAAATCGTCAGCATGATTAGCACCCCACAGAGCCCGTACACCACTTCACCGCACATGTTAGTGAGAATAAAGGTTGGGAAAGAGTATCCGACCCTGCCGAATTCTTCAACTCTCACAAAAATCTCGGGTGCTCTCTCGGTTCTAGCCAGCTACGACGGTCCATTTGATGACATCTTCTTTACCATCAACGTGTTCTGTGGAGCCGACGTCAAAGCCTGGTGGGACGAGACAGCGGGGATAGACAACTCTATCAGTCCCGGGGGCTGTGAATTTAGTACCAAAGTACATCTCAGCGTTGACACGATGTGGTGCGCAACAAACGCTCATCTATCGGTTGTTTGACAGGTCAGCGGCACACTCACGACCAAAAATGCTGGTGGGAATCATACGCATCCGACATACATGCTTAATCCGCAGTGGCACCTTCGCATCCATGATGATAACGCTGGACCGAGCAGGAGAGGTGTGCCCATTCCCAGCGGAAGAGCGTCACCTCTGAGGAGGGCAGGTCAAAAGTCCGTCGTGGTGCTGAGTGCGCAGGGTCCAAGGGAAGTACCACTGAACGTGACCGCCGTCTGGTCTTCAGGCGAACGGATTGTCGAGTGGGTGCTAATGTCATTCGTTATCTTTTCGTTCAAATGCCTATCTATTCCTTTGTGTAGGCTGGCGCAAAAGGAAGTGGTCACTTCCTCTGGGGCGTACACATACGGTCGAGCAAGAGCAGCGGGAAACATGGCACGTAAGTCCCGATGCGCTTGTTTCCACGTCGTCAAAGTTGATGTAGTGAGAAGCGGGTGACTACACCGTGATCCTTTCCGCGTTTGAGCCTCAAATTCACCTCGGGCAATTTAAGGTCAAGGTTGAAAGCTCGCACCGGTTTGACTTCGAGGTTATCCCACAAGAAGGGGCGGGAATGTACACAAGGATTGCGAAAGGCGAATGGTGGGCATCCTCCATCGGTAACGATGATCAACTCTAATCTGACAAGGGGCGAACATACCGCTGTCGGAGGACCGAGTCATGGACGGTATCATTTGAATCCTGTGTACGAAGTCCAGCTCTCGTCTAGTACACAGCTCGGGTGCGTTGACCGTGACCACTCCCCCCGACCCCACTGACATACCCACCCATGGTAGTGCTCGCCTACATCTCACCTCACCTACACCCACCGCTGCGCTCAACCTTTCCCTTTTCCATGCACCCGCCTCTACATACGGAACGCCCACTCTCGACCGCCCTACAGGTTCGTCGGGCCCATACAGCGACGCCCTCGCGGGGGTATACATCCCACCCCGTCTGTTAAGCCAGGGTAGATATTGGCTCGTCCCGTCAACGTTTGCCGCCGGGATCCACGCTTCGTTCCGATTAGTTGTGTATTCCTCCGATTCGCGCTGCACCGTCTCCAGGCAGTCATAACCCGCATGGGTACCCTACATCGCGCAGCTACTTGGAGTGTTCCTGTATCGTATCATTTCTTCAGCGCCGTATGTCATCAATGTACACAGTCGAACACTGTCTCATTCATCCAACTCTGGTGTGCTGTCTTGATGACTAGAAATGCCTAGCATTGCAGAATTGGAGAGAGGCGAGAGCAGAAAGTCGTTGACACGTTTGAGCGTCGTACGTGATGGATTCGCCCGTGGGTAGCTAGATATGATCCACTGAAGACGAACTTTGAGCATGTCTTTGGCTACAATGTGGATTGCGTGAGTGTCCGAGACCGGTTGGTCGAACGTTACCGTAACGTACACATGTCATCGCGTGTGTTTCTTCGTGAGCACGATCCGTCAGGGCGGAAGAAGAGCGCCAGGGCGGCAACGGCAACACCGACGCTGATGTCTGTCCCAGTATTGCACGCGATACAAACGATGCGTCCATTCTGGAGGTGGTGCTGAATGAACGGCATCGAACGCGGCAAGACTGCGGTGAGAAAGTGGCGCTGGCCCTTTTTTCCCTCCGGCGTCTGAATGCTCAGCATCCTGGGCGCTTCGGTGGCGTCCCGCGTGTTGGGATCTTTGGGCGTCAAACGCAAAAAGGCAATGTTTGGAGAAGCCTGCCAGAGCACGCTTGATTGTCGCAAGGAGGCGATGTTAGAGATCGAGATCCGACCCGATATGTGTTCGATCGGTGTGCCCAAAGGTTGAGTAGAATTCACGGCGCTACAAACGTGCTGCGAGGCGTCTGCGACGAACGCGCGAACAAGGTCTGGAAGATCCAAAGGTCCCATGGACAAGATCTTGCCATAGTGCCTCCAGTATAAGCTGGGCGTGAGTCCCTGGAAAAGAAAGAACTTGTGGTGACGAGTGCTAAGATAAGATGAAATACCGACCATGCTCCAGAGTTCGTGGTCGTCCCCGGATCCTTGGATGTAGGCAAATCCAGAGGCCCGGCGTTCTATGCCATCCATGACTTGTTTGGAGGCAGATACACACATGATCGGGTAGAACGCGCGGTCAAGCGGTTTTGGAAAAGAAGGGAACACGATCGTAGCGGGTGTAATCCACACTGGACGGAGTGGGCGATCTAGTTTTGGTAATCGATACGAGGAAGCCTAATAAAAAGGGATCGGTTAGGGTTTCGAGACGAGGACTAGAACGGAAGGACGAGTACCACAAGCTGGGAAGCCCATCCGTCGAGCTTGAGTTCTATCTGACTATGTTCCTGTAGACTCACGCTCCCTGGCGGAGTGTAGAGCCCAGTGTCCCAAGAACGAGAGTCGGTGGCACTGATAGCACGATTAACTACAGCGCACCAAATGGGGACCGTTTTCGACAGCGCATCCGGGATGCGCTTCCCAGCTCTGGTTGAATCTACCAGAACGAGCCTATAGCGCGGGATAAACGTTGATTAGCATCACAGCGAGATGAAACACCGACCCCGCATACTCGGCGATCAAGGGAAGAATATGGAGGTTAGGTCTGCGTAGATTAAAGCTCCAGTTATTCGTATGGCCATCTGTGGATTTGAAGTAGGCACACTCTTCAGATGCCTGGTAGTAGAATGAATATGAACGGGTAAAGATGGACGATTGGGACATACGATCTCTGGGTTGGTATACCAAGCGCCACAGCGCATGTTGGCTGGTTTGTCCGTCAGCCAGACATGATCCCCAGGGAAACGCGACACGTACGGAGCAATGGAAGATCTGGATATTGTTCGTGCACCAGTTTTACAAACGCAGCATCCTCCGCCAATGAATGAATGCGATTAAAGATGGATTGAGATTCCTTCCTGAGCTGTGCGAGCGCGCTTGCAGTGTCCATGCACATGTCGCTTGTTCGGAATTAGTATCCGCCACCACGCGACGCGTAGAATTGAAACACGTAAACTGCGGCCAAGTTCGAGCACATCCAGGCGATGATTATTTGCCGTTCTTCCTTTACATCACCCTCGTCAAGCAGGTAAACTCAGTGTCCGCTCATTTATCTCGCTCTTTCTTCCTCCTCTTCACCTTCCTCCGTCGTGGTCCTACCGACCCATGGCGGTTTCCTCCCGCCTTAATCATTCCTTCTTGCTATTGACGCTCCTTGTTACTCACTCCATATGCCGAGTCTCCGCCGCGGCTCCATTTGCTAAACAGCTCTCGCGCGTTCATGACCCAAACGTTATCCTCGATACTAGCAATGGGACCACCGTCGTGTACAGCGTCCTCACGGGCCAACAAATCCCTCAAGGGTTGGCTTCGGACGGCAGTGGTTCCGGTTTCTCGTTGAGCGCCGTTCTATGGATTATATTCTCCTTTGTCGTCGGCGCCCCTCTTCTCTTCGTAGGCTTCCGCGGGCGGCGTTTAACTCTTGCTGCAGCCGTTGGAACTGCTTCTGTGCTTGCCTGTAAGCACATCTTGACCCGTGTCACCGCTCCGTCGTTGACCTCGACGACGTCCCAGCTTGGGCCGTCATTGTAAACACCTTGGACAATGTCGGCGTTTCTGATGTTTCTTTTACCGTCTGCATTCTTGTCATGTTCGTCATGGGCTTTGGCTTTGGTTTATTGGAGATGACTCGCGTCGTCGCTATTCTCGTCCTGGGAATTCTTGGTGGTCTAGCCATTGGAGTCCGCGTGATTCTCCTGGGAAGCGGACTTCTCATTTCGGATCCTGATGCCTTCTTCGTCAACTGGCTCATCATAGGTGTGTGCGGCATTGCTGGGAGTCTTCTCGTCGCGTGGAAGCAGAGATACGGCGTAGTATGCTGTCTCACCCAGTCCCATCCTAAGTGTCTGCTAATAGCATTATTTTGTAGCTCAATGGATGTGCTTCAACTGGTTCATTTTTATGCGCCCTCGGGTTCGACCTTGTCATCAACCAACAATCCGGTATGAGCCGTGGACTTCGCTATCTCTTTGACAGAAACCGTTATCATGTTGTGGTACGTTTTACCTGATGTGTTTGAATGACTTTTTGTTCATTGGTCACTCCTTACAGGATACCGTGTCGAATGGATATTTGCCACCCTTGACGACGGTGATCATTCTCGCCGTATCCTTGGGAGCAATGTACGTTGCGCTCTAGCCGCATCAAACGGATCTAAGATTTTTTTCCTCTCCAGCCCAGCTTTTGCATTTGCGCAATGGAAAGTCTTCAAACAGCCCTTTAGCGGGGCCATGCATGAAACCTTTATCGGATCACTCTGCGAACCACAAGTAGCTCCCCGGGACGAGGAATCACTATCAGTTCCGCAGCGGTCCATGGATATGCCCGACACGCCGACGACTGAGAAGCCACTTAAACCACCATTCTCTGATAATGCTAAGCAGGGTTAAAGAACGTTTCCATATTTCTTTTTTCACCGCATTCGAAGGACAACCGGACTTGGTTTCATATGGGCACCAATGGTTATCACGACATGATTGCTGCTATTTCTTATAGAATCATTATAATACCCCGACGCTATCGCATAGGCAGTGCATTTGTGCATTCTTTATCTGACATTGCACATACTCATTATTCTCATAGATGGAGCAATGGAACTTTGGTTATGGAGTTAAGCTTGCAGCGGACAAAGAGCGGAAAGCTTCGAGTTGGCGGTTCCCAAAAAGGTAATTCACATGTTATATGGCCGACAAAATCAAGAGGGGTTATGAACAGGTCAAGGACATGACCCCACTCCAATACAACCTCCCCGCTTTTATCTTCATACCCTATTCAGATCATGTCGCGAAATGGCGAGAAGAAACCAATCGGGTTTGCGACCCACATCACCGCTGGTGGAATCGCTGGCGCGATGGAAGCGGTATGTAGGCATCGACATTGAATGGCTTGTACTCATTGCTCGTCAGTTGTGCTGCCAACCCCTCGATACCATCAAGGTGCGGATGCAGCTTTCCAGGACAGGCAAGGCACCCGGGGTAAGTACCCACCCATTTCAACGCAGACCAGAGACTGAGGACAGCAGACGAAACCGCGAGGTGTCATCGCAACTGGCATTCGCATCGTGCGGCGCGAAACTCCACTTGCGCTGTACAAAGGGCTCGGTGCGGTCATGTCCGGCATTGTCCCCAAGATGGCCATCCGCTTTGCGAGCTTCGAGATGTATAAGGGTTGGTTGGCAGACAAAGTCACGGGGAAGACGAGTGTTGGCAATATCTTTGTCGGTGCGTTTATAACGCCGAGCACTGAACGTTTTCATGATTTCGCCCAGCCGGTCTCGCTGCTGGTACCTCGGAGGCGATAGCTGTCGTCTGTCCTATGGAAGTAGTCAAGATCAGATTGCAGGCCCAACAACATTCGCTGGTCGACCCGCTAGAAACGCCACGATACCGAAATGCGGCGCATGCTGTTTACACAATCATCCGGGAGGAAGGAATTTCGACGCTCTATAGAGGTGTTACGCTGACCGCTGTACGGCAAGCTACTAACCAGGGTGAGAGGTGATGCGGTGATAAGATGGTCTGGCTAAATTATTAGCGCGTTAGGTGCGAATTTCACAGCATACCAAGAGCTGAAGAAGCTGGCACAACGATACCAGCCTGATCTCGTTGAACTTCCGTCGTACCAGCACATGGTAATCGGACTGATATCCGGGGCTATGGGTCCGTTTTCTAATGCCCCTATTGACACAATCAAAACACGTGAGTTTTGTGGGGATGACACATGAATGAGTGAAATCACTGACTATTTGGGAAAGGACTGCAAAAGAGAACATGGGACCCGGAATTTACTGCGTTTCAACGGATATCAATCATTGCCAAGGACATGTGGCGTCAAGAAGGCGCGTCGTCGTTTTACAAGGGTATCACTCCGCGAGTGCTGCGGGTTGCGCCTGGGCAGGCGATCGTCTTCGCTGTATATGAGAGAGTCAAGACGATCATTGAGAAAATTAGCGTGACACCTTCGGGCGATCATTATACCGAATAAAGTGTATTGTATCTATCGTGACGAGGTGTTTACCTTGACATTCGCTACACGAGTATCAGTCTGAGTTGAGGTCAAAGACAAGTCGGGTCGCTGGCCGATCTAGCTTGACAGCGGAGCTGCGCGTCCAAAACATCCGCAGAGTGTGACTATGTGACAGTGTGACCGATGCTGAGATATGAAGTTCCCACGGGCGATAAACATCGGTACACAGAGGGCTGAGTGCACTACTGTTCTTTCTTTCTTTCGTCCGGCGCGTTCACTCAACCGTTTCTTCCCCCGACGCGTCTCTACTCGTGCGCGATGACATCTTGGAGTCCTCAGCCTGCAGGATTGCACGAAATCCTTCAGACGATACGCGATTCTACAGACACCCAAAACAAAGTCCAGAAAACCATCACTCATGTACGACGAACCTCTTTTTATTTCCGATCTCATTGTGTTCATCTCGATGTTACATAGAAACTCAACACATTCGCGCGTGTACCAGACTACATTGCATATCTAGCCCATATCTTGGCTGCATTGCCACAAGAGGAGGACCAGATCCGGACAATTGCTGGTTACCTTCTCAAGAATAACGCCTATCTCATCCTCAAGGCTTCCCCAGAGGTGGCACAGTATGCCAAAGTCGCCGTCCTTTCTGCTTTCAATGACCCTTCTGCCTTGGTCCGAACGGCTGCCGGTCAAGACATCGTCTCATTCCTAGGGGTTTTGGAACCCAAAAATTGGCCCGATTGTCTCGAGCAACTCATTGCTATGCTTGATGATCCAAATCGTCAAGAGGTGAGTACATAACTACTTGGAAGGTCTGCCACCTCCATACCCTCTGTGACCATGCGAACGTGTCATAGCGTGATACTGCCATGTTTGCTCGGCGTTGTGTCGTTTGTTTGGGTATACTGCTCTATTCGGCAGATTGACGAGATATGCATTCTGCTAAGTGTGCCGTTATACACTTCTTGGCGATGCCGCTGTCGCAACTTTTCACTTCCGCAGTGATTGCAGTGCCTCTTGTTTTGTTACCTCCGTTCGCCTGTCGACATCGTTTTAAAAATCGCCTACTAAATTTGGAGTATAGGCCGCTTTCAGTGTTTTCGAGAAAGCTTGCGAAGATTTTCCGCGCAAACTCGATATCGAGATCAATGGAACGCGCCCTCTCGACTTCATGATTCCAAAGTTCTTGATGCTATCGGAGCATCCCTCGCCCAAAATGCGCTCCCACGCCGTCGCTTGCCTATCTTACTTTGTACCAATCGGCTCACAATCGCTTTTTGCGCACATCGACACCTTCATTGCATGCTTATTCAAGCGCGCATCGGATGAAGACCCTTCAGTCCGCCGCCATGTGTGTCAAGCCCTCGTCTTGCTTCTCGCTGCCCGGCCAGAGAAGCTCATGCCTGAAATGACCAACGTTGCAGAGTACATGTTATACTCTACAAAGGATAAAAACGAGAGCGTCGCATTAGAAGCCTGTGAATTCTGGTTGACTTTTGCAGAGGACCCCGATCTTGCACCACATTTGCACCCACTCCTTGGCCGCGTAGCTCCGGTGCTCCTCGATTGCATGGTTTACGGCGAGGACGATCTACTTTGGCTCGAAGGAGACACCGAAGACACCACCGTGCCCGACAAGGAGACCGACATAAAGCCACGTCATTACGGCGCCAAATCGCATGGGCTGGAGCGCGAGGGGCAAGAGTCTGCGGAAGACACTGCCAAACGCGGAGTGTACGGTCAGGAAACGATTGACGACGATGACGACGAGTACGATTTGGACGACGATGACTTTGCTGATGAAATGTCCACCGAGTGGAATCTCCGGAAATGTGCCGCCGCTGCTTTGGATGTATTAGCTGTTAGATTTGGTGCGGACCTCATGAATGTCCTCCTTTCTCCCTTGAAAGACAAGCTATGGAGTACGGAATGGCTACAAAGGGAGAGCGCGATTTTAGCATTGGGTGCTATGGCTGAAGGTGAGTGTTGTTCAATGCTTCTTGCCAACCTTGTGCTAACCAGATGAGGAGGTTGTATTGACTTCATTGAGGAACACTTAAAGGTCCTTATCCCTTACCTATTGAATACACTAAACGATCCTAAGGTGCGTTACGCGATACATGTATGCGATTTATCCCGATATTTAATTTCCGTAGCCCCTTATTCGTTCGATTACCTGTTGGACACTAGGCCGTTACGCGAGCTGGTGCACACAACCGATATCAGAAGAACACAAGAATCGATACTTCATCCCTACAATGGAAGGTGTACGTATGTGTCATGCGGTCAATTATTCGCTACTTCATGCCCCGCACAGCTCCTTCGGATGGTTCTGGACGATAATAAACGAGTACAAGAAGCTGGCTGTAGTGCGTTCGCGACGCTCGAGGAGGATGCTGGCGCAGAGCTTTCACCCTACCTCGAACCGGTCCTGCGTAACCTGGTTTTCGCATTTCAGAAGTACCAACACAAGAACATGCTCATTCTATACGATGCGATTGGTACCCTCGCAGATGCTGTTGGGCGTGCATTGTCAAATCCCCAATATGTTGAGATATTAATGCCCCCACTCACTAATCGATGGAATAAACTACAGGATGACGAAGAAGATTTGATCCCCTTGCTCGAGGTAAAACTTGCGTGATTGACGTTCGAGATCTGAAGTGACTGATGTCTTACTCACTTCGCAGTGTCTCTCCTCTGTTGCAGTTGCTATGGGGCCAGGATTTGCGCCATACGCACCCCTTGTTTTCCAGCGGTGTGTCAACCTTGTCCACCACTCGCTTCTCCAATACCAAGCGTATCAACAAAATCCTGATTTGGATGAACCCGACAAATCTTTCCTTGTCGTATCGCTTGATCTCCTCTCGGGTCTAGCACAAGGTTTAGGTGTTGCTCTGGAACCCGTCATCTCGCATACACAACCGAGTCTCCTCACTTTGCTCACCGTTTGCCTAAAGCACCCGCAAGCGCCCGTGCGTCAGTCGGCCTATGCACTCATTGGTGATTTGGCAATGGGATGCTTCAATCTCTTGCGACCTCATCTCCCTGCTGTTATGAACGAGCTCGTCCTACAGCTCGATCCCGAACCAAAAGTGGAGTTCGTCAGTGCTTGTAACAATGCTGCGTGGTCTGTCGGCGAAGTAGCACTGCGGTATGGACGAGGTACGTTTTCAGGACCCTGTCCGTATATCGCTCATTCGCTTTCCCAGATGAGCCTGAGTTCCAGCAATGGGTCAACCCTCTAATTGCCCGCTTGATTCCAATTTTGTTGCACCCAAAGGCGCCCCGTAGCCTGCACGAAAATGCCGCTGTATCCATCGGCCGCATTGGTCTCATGCACCCGGTCATTGTTGCACCTCATCTGCCAGAGTTTGCTCAAGCGTGGTGCCTGGCACTGTACGAGATACGTGACAACGAGGAGAAGGATTCTGCCTTCCGTGGATTCTGCACCCTTGTGCAAACGAACCCTGCTGGTATCGCCAAGGTAGTCCCACTTCTTGGCCTATGGGCAAAGCTAATTATGACATTCTACCTGCAGAGTCTGTTGTGGTTCTGTAACGCCATCGTTCGGTGGAATAACCCCTCTCCGGAGCTCAACGCGATGTTCCAACAACTCTTGTCAGGGTTCCGGAACCACGACATTGCTGGATGGCAAGTCCAGGTAACTGCTTTTCCCCAAGCCATTCAAGAAAGGCTCGCGGCGCGATACGGGGTGTAATCAGGGTTGTCATCGTCACCTCCCCTGGCAACAACTTCACCACTTTACCCACGACCTACTGTGCTCCTACGACCCGAATGACCCACCCCAGCGTTCTCTACCTGTTGTCACCTGTCTCCTACCATTTGTGTCGACCATCGATTGGATCTGTTGTTTGCCACGTTTTTTCTGATTTTT